>JAGGAT010000004.1:0-210575 GCA_017657195.1 Termitomyces sp. T70a
CCAAAGTCCAGATCTCTAAGAGCTCGCTCAAGGCGCTAAGCAATTAGCAACTCTGCCTTTCTCCATCTCTGACAAAGGTTCTCAGTGCAGCCTTCGTTCCACATCTTGAACAGTACTATACAAGTACACCTTCGTCATTGGCGCCAATGCTTGCCGCCTCTTAGCGCCGACAGTAAAGATTTGAAGCTTCATAAGCTTATTACATATTGTCTACTGTCCTTCTTGAACTCTTACCATCTGCCATCAATCAATGGCAACATCCTTGCCACTTTACATCACACTCTAGGATCAAGTAACTGGGACCTGCCCAGGACTCCCTCTACACTTCACAAGCCCAACGCAAAACAAGGCTAAGTGCAGCTTACTAAGAAAGCATTTAGCTAAATTTTGGGTGCATCAACGCTACTCTGAGTGACCACACCTACCAGGAAAAATATGCTCCAAGGAGTAGGTGAAGTTTTGCATGCAAGATATCGGCCTGGCATGTGAAGCAACTGAGGATCCATGGTAGCCAAGTTGGTTATCTCTGCAGTGTGAGGCTGGTAGACCTCCAAAGCAAGTAGCCGATTTGGACCTGCAAAAAAAGCATACACCAGATTAATCATTGGAGCTTAAAGTTCTTCACCACTATGGAAGCACACAACTTCAACTCCTGGAATGGTTTTGGGTTCATTCCTGGAATGTGAAAAGCTGTGAGAAATTCAGCATAGCTGGCAAATTTTCAACTTACTCATCTTTTTCTGCTGCTTGAGTACTGATTGACTAACTCTCAGTGCCAATTGCTGAAGTATCCTCAACTGCTTTAGGCTCTTTTGGGGATGCATTTGACATCTTAGGTGAGGATGACGATGCTGCAGGACTTGATGGCCTGTTGATTGCAAAGTCAGCATGTTTCAGCATGTTATTTGTCAGCAACAAACTTGTGATGCATGCAGAAAAAGACAAGTCACCATCCAGTAAGTCATTGCTTGTTTGCCTGGCAAGGAAGATTTTGACTTTTTTATTATTTGGCAATGCCTGGGTAGGTCCTTCAATGTGTGCACTTTCTGAGTTGCATCTAATGTTTAAAGTCAGAGATTTTGTGCATGTGAAAGAAGAAAACTAGGAGCTCGCACTTAGCACTGCTGCATGTTGACATTGTAGGGAGGAGAGAGCAAAATAGAAATAAAAGAAGGATACAGGCAAAAAAATGGGATGCACATTGCTATATATTTTGTTTTGTGCAGTTTTCCATTCCTAAAAAAAATTGTGCTCATTCATTTTCATGCATTGATCTCCAGGTGCTTCCAAGAAACTTATACTTCTCTCTTGTGCCCTAACAATGAAGTGCAACATGCTATCCTCTTCCCACCAATTTAGCAATCACAGGTACTCTGTTAAGCAAGTATCTGATATTCCATCTAGTAATGCTTTAAGAATCTTGGAAGATAATACTGTCTGTGCGTAATTTTTTCTCCAAGTATATTATTTGCAAATTGAAAACTTCATCAATAATTAGTGAGCATTGTGGACTATTGGTCTCACATGCGCCTTTCAGGTGCATGACAGGCATATCAACTTGCATTTTATGACTCTGCTGAAAAAATTAGAAAGGCCTTTGAGGTGAAGGAAATGACAGGGGGTTTTAAGTTCCTAGTTTACAGAGGTACTGACATGGAGGCAATGCTAGATGTTACTGGGTTGTAACGCAGTTACTGAGCCTTACACGCGCGAGACTGTAAGTCAGAACCTATCAATTGATTCTGGCTACGGTTGTGCGAAAAGACTACTTGAGGTTACATAAGTAACCTCATGACTTATATAGTAATTACATAATAGCTAAGTAAAATCATAACTATAGTAATAATACTGTATTCTAGTGCTGTAACAGGCACAATCCGTTACATGGGTTGTTGATTGATTTCAACTTGCCTCCACTGCCACAAAAGTATTAGTGAGTTTTCGCATGCAACAGAATGACAACTCAGCATTGACAATATTATTGTAGAATTACTTATAGCACCAATTAACTATATAAGAAAATATGCATGCCATTGACCTCTTTTAGTTAATTCATTAGAACCATAAAAAGCAGCTAAATGACCAAAAATACCATCTTCTAATGAACTTTGACCTTTTTTGAAATCCCATCCAAATAAATGTTGAAACATACAAGAAAGAGAAAAATAAAAAAAATCTGCAGCAGCAATAGGATCTTTTGCTAATCTTAATGCTCTAGTAGTATTATTTACAATAGTTGGAAAACATTCATCAAGATTAATACTAGTATCACCATACATAACTTGAAAAATAGGACTATGTACAGCACTTGGATTAACAGTAAAATATAATATTGGCATACCAAAATAACCAGAATAATTGCAAATTTCATTTCAGCATTTTATTTTAGATCCTTGAGATCCAGGAACATGTGAAGCAATAATATTAACTTCTTTGAGAAGACTATATACTTGTTTTTTGTCTTCTGAAAGAGACTGAGGATTGCCATCTTCTTTTAAATGTTTAGCAGTAGATAAAAGAGTTTTAGAAGAAATTGATACTAATTCTTCAGCTATAGTTTTAAAGCACAAACTTTTAACAGTAAAACTAGTATATAAATGAGCTAATCTGCGCTGCATAATATTAAAAGCTATAAAGATAAAAGAATAATGATATCAAAAACTACAATTATTTAAATCCATAAAATAATTTGTATGATGCTGCATACTAAGTTTGATAGGGCATTTAGAATCATCAAAACCACCACAACTATAAGGAAATAAAGTAGGAAATATACCAGGAAATAAAAATAGATTATTATGTTCATTTATTGCTTTTGCACCTCTGTGAATTACCATATCAGGCTGTTCATAAATTTTATTATCATTTTCTGGTATAAGTGATTGCAAAGCTGATGCTATAAAAGAGCAGCCTTGAATTTTAACATTCTCAGGATCTGATATACTCATATGTTCTAAAAAGATAGTAGCTTCATCATTATTATAATCTTGTTGCACTTCTAATGCAGGATGTTGAGATAGTCCTGCTGTTTCTTCATTAAAAGTTTTTTGAACTGATAATTCAGTATCATGAATTAATCTTTTTTCTATACCTGGAAGAGCAGCATCTTCTGGATATAACTTTATAGCTTCTTTATCAAGCAAAATATTGTGATATAAAAGATTTTTAGCAATATCTTTCAACCAAATTAAGAAATTCTAAATTTTTTGCTTTTGAACTTGAAACATATTATTAAGAGCTTTTTTTTCATATAAACCAGGCCCAATAAATATAACAGAAAGCAAGCCATTAATATGATTAGAAGTTCAAGGTAGAACTGATGCTGTAGAAATAATATTCATATCATGAGCACATGTATTTCCATAAAATAAACGAGGTTGTTTTGAATCAGAAGATTGATAAATTTGAGTAACATAAGCACTATTACAATAAATAGCACATGTCATTTCTTCTATCCAAGTCAAATCAGAAAAACCTTGCAACAGTTGACCATGATATAAATTGTTTGCTAAAGAATATTTAGGAATTTGTTGCTTTTGAAGATCAGAATAACAATCATTACAAATTTGAAGACTATTTAAATTTGAAGTTAATCCTTGATAATCTAGTATTAATCCAGTATATTTTTTAGGCAAAGAAGTAAAATCACTATTAAATCGAGAATCAAAAGATTTTAGAAGAAAAAGATTATGATTAAAAACATCATTTTTATTATTAATAAAAATAAGATGAATAGCTGACTGTGATTGCTGATGAGCACATACAGCACAAACTAAAGGTGGAATCCAATTTGTAGCTTTTCTATAATTATATGCACAGTTCATAATTAAAGAATCAGATAGTATTGTTGGCCATGAAAATTTAATTTCTACTTGTTGTTTAAGAGTTATATCAGCTTGCTTTTGCTCTTGTATACTTCGCTCAATTTTTTTAGCTTTATTTTGGCAAATTTTAGAAGGTATTGTCAATGTTGCAAATAATTTAGCTGTATACTCAATTTCAAGTAATAATTGAACTGATTCTTTAAATTCAATAGGAAATGCAGAATAATTAGGCAGCAAGCAAAAAATATACTGATGAATTAATAATGTTTCACAAGCCATTAAATTAATGCATTACTCATAAAAATTTTGAATAACAGCATTAGACATGCTATTATGAGATACCATATAATTAGGTCGCTGTGAAGGATGAAGAGAAGTTAGAATAGATTGTAATGACTTTTTAGAAAAAGTATATGAAGATAAAAAGTTTGTATTTTGATTAAAATTTTTTAAAATTTGCTGCAAGACAGGTTTATGCTTTTGAAAATTATTAAAATGAGGTAAAGGATTTTCAGGAATCGTAAGCACTTTAGTCACTGTTTCTCCAAAGCATTGGACTGCAAATTTATAAAAAAGTGCATGTGCAGATACAGTAGAAGAAGATAATAATTGAGTTATTTGATGAGGAGCCAAAGCAAGCCACTGCTTTCTGCTTTGAAAAATAAGCTATAATAGAATCAATAAAATATTTTTTAGTATGAAATTTAGGTGTAGAAAATTCTGTTTTAAATGCAGTTTTTAAATGTTTGCAAGTGAGTTCATTGAGAGACTGAGTATAATGTTCAAATGTATAATAGAACCAAACTGGATGATTAGCATGAGAAGGATAAAGATGAAAAATATGCAAATACTTTTGAGAATGAAAAAAAGAAGAACAAATTTCATCTATATCTAAAGTAATAAAAGATCTTTGAGCAAGATTGCATACTATAAAAGAGCCTGGTGAATGAGTAACAAGAAACAAAGATGCTGGTACTTCATGTTTAAAAATAACAGTTAGCCACTTTGCCACAGAGTTTGGTGTATCAAAAGAAGATGAATCAGGAAAATACAAAGAGTTAAAATATTTTGGATAATTATTTGCATAAATTTCCACATCTGTAGGTGGGCAATTTTCAACATCAAGAACTCTTGAAACCTGTCATGGTAATTTAATCAAAGGAAACATAGTGCAAAAATAAAGCAGTGGTAATTCATGTATAAGCAATAGTAATTCATGTATAAGCAGTGGTAATTCACATATAGATAATGGTAATTCACAGACTGTATAATAAAATAGCCTAAAATTAGACGTATAATATTAAGTATTAACAAAAAATCTAAAATACAAAAATATATGATTAAAAGCAAAAATATTAAAAACTGATAATGCTCATTTGTTTCAACAAAGCAGCTGATATTACATTCAATACCTGTAAATATATCAACAAGCAAATATAGATTAAAATCCACATAGTGCAAAGAATACTTTGGAAACATAAGCTATAAGAAGACAAACATTGAAAGAGCATAAAAAATACACACCAATATAATTTCTAGAGCACCAAGTAAAATGAATAAGCAGGCAAAAGGAGGCAGATGCAAAGCAAAGAGTGCTTAAAAGATGTGAGCAGTTATGAACACAGAAAAACACACTAAAGACACCTTTGCACAAAGTGCAGCACAGATACAACACTGCTTTTTGAATAAAGCTGCAAATGTACAAAAGCAGAGGTGGAATGCATTAAAGCAGAGGCAGAATGCACCAAAGTACTGTATATGTGATGAGAAGAGCAACAGTTGAAAAATATGCATGCATATTCTAATTCAGAGTTTTAGAACTTTCTAAGCAGCACACGTGACCTAACACAGAGTTGGCTAGGACGATGGCTGATCAAGCTCAACATAGAATCCTTTCTCTTACTTACATAAGAGAGTCAAGGACACCAAGATCATTGTATTTGAAATATCCAAAATATGAGCTTATGATTTACTGGTTGATGGAGAAATTGTGATAGCAAGAAATTGATAGGATCTGATAGTGCTGAGCATTGAAGCCCCCAATTTATTTATTATTTATGACTGCCTACTGCTAGATCATACTGCTCAGCCTTACCACACTTTTGTAAGGGCAACCTTCAGAGATTGCAGCTAATCACACAACTAGCAGAGGGAAATCCAAAAGTGTATGAGAAACTGTAAGTACAACAGAAAACATAACTAATTGCCTGGCAGAGGGAAATCCAAAGAGAACAAGTCTAAGAAATTCCTCTGCTGTAGCATGGTGCATCAGCACAGAGGCAGGAGCATGAAAACAACTGTATAGTATAAAGAAACACCTTCAGAGATATTCTCAGAGATCTTTGGGTGTGGAGTGTCCAAAAATAGAAGTCCCCTGACATCATCCCTCCTTAGAGTATGATGTTTCAATGCACAGAGTAGAACAGATTGCAGATAGCTTGCAGCTTAGGATCAAAAAACTTCAAGCTTTTTACTATAAAGCTTTTTCAGCCTTGCCATTGTTCAAAATGTCACTTTCAGGCATATGCTCACTGCTGCATTCAAGAGGCAGTCTAAATTGAGGTGCCTTTTTAGCTAATTGATGAAGTCTATTGTGAGTGGGGTTTTTTTTTTTTGTTTTGAAGAGAGAGGTACTAGCACTGAAGCTCTATTTAAGACTGCTTAGACCTCTGTTTTGGTTATCTTCCAAGGTAGGCTATGCAATATTTGCCAGGCCTGTATTGCACATAGATAGTTGGCCAAAGTTGAACCTGAGTATGAACTTGCACATGCTGCTAGAAAGATGAGAATTAGTGTTTGATAAGCTGAATATTTGGCAGCTTCTGCTTTTTTTTTTTTTTTTTTTGGTGGTTCTATTGGTCCCTAGACATATCTACATATGTTAGCTTCTAGGTACCAGAAAAAATTGTTGGGAGTTCTGCTTCATTTTGTTTTGTGGGGTGTCTATTGGAGAGAGGAGGGAAATGTCAGCCCACCTAAGGAAAATGTCTGTTACGCACTGCGTGTGGGACTCAGATTGAGGTTCATCTGTTTTGCCCTAGGAGGCACTCAACACCCATACCCACTAAAACTCTTCTTGCTGACTTCCATGCCTTTTGTGGGGCTTGCTCTTCTTCTATAATCCCCATCCACATATTTGTGACCAGTGTTTTTTCTAAGGCTTGCTTGCCATATTTTTCCTTGTTCAAGGCTATGCAGTCCATCTTAATTCTTTTCAACACTAGGTTTATCTACTTATTTTTTGTTTCTTCTGGGGTTGATATTTTCACAGGATCAGCTTCTTTACATATCTTCCAGTCGCATCTCATTTTCCATATCAGGTGAGCTGACTCAGATACCAGAATTCTAAAGAATCTATTGCTTGCCTTGTTTGTTTTTCTGCTTTTCAGTGATGTGCATGCTAAGTTACAGCCTAGGATTAGGCCTATGGTGGGTTTCTTCCATTTAATGTTCCTTGTTTTACAGAGTCCTCCTGCTAGTTGCCAGACCACCTTCTGGCCCAAGACTTTGCATTGCGTTAGTATATGTTCCATGTCTTCTATTGTGCAGCAGACTTGGCATCTGCTCTTGTGTTCATGATTAGGGATCCTTTCTCAGTAGTTACATATCTTGTAGGCATTATATATTGCCTTCCATAGGAAGGCCCATGCCTCTTTGGTCAGGGTTCTGTCCTTCAGTGCCTGCCATATGCTTTGGTCCGTTGGTGGTTCACCATTCAGATCTTTTATTCCCCATCTTGCTTTGTCTAGGTTTATCGTTGTTCCTTTCTTTGTCAGCATTAATCTGCTTTCTATTATGCCTTTGTAGAGTAAGGCTTGTGTCATGGAACTCAGTTTTGCACCGGTCGTGTAGAAGTTTCTTGCTAGGGTGATGTTGGGCTCAGGTGTGTCAGCCATTTTTGTCCTCTCTTTTGCTAGCTCATCTGCTCTATTGTTCCCTTTCAGACCACTATGTTCTTTGACTTTTGTTAGTATGGTGTGGCCTCTTCTAGCTCTCATGTGTGACGCTGTTGCTTGTATCAACTCTCTGTTTTTGACCCCTATCCATCTGTTATCCTCCCATTTTTTCAGGGATTTTGTTAGTCCCTCTACCATTATTTGTGAGTCTATTAGGATTTTCAGGTGGTTGTGCATATCTGCATTCTTTGTCGCCATCAGAATGGCTAGCACCTCGCCCACATTATTTGTCTGGTTAATGTGCATGGAGACTTTCACCACCAGGTTTTGTGAGTCGTTCTCACCATACCATATTCTGGCTCCTGCTCTGGTGTTATGGTAGTTGTTTTTCTTGCATGATCCATCTGTATAGACCTGGATCCAGTTAGGTGTGTATGTCTGTCCTTCTTCCATACTTGCTTGTTCTGTATTTGTTTCTAGGATCGCTGCCTTTGAGAAGACTTTAAAGCCATCTTTTAACAGCAGCTTTTTCTGTGTATGTTTTTTTGAAGATGACAGAGTCTTTGTTTCTTATCAGCTCCAGAATGCCCTCATTTGCACCAAGGCTTGGTTCGTTCCTTAGGTCTAGGGAGTCCCAGTTGCTGTTTAGGTTTTTTAGGAGTTTTCTCACTCCTGCTCCACATCTCTGCAGGTTTCTGCACCCTGCTTCCCTCATTTCTTTGCATTTGTAGCATTTGCAGTTTTTCCTAGGCTTATGATTGGGGTTTAGGGTGCTGTTCGTGTTTCTAATTAGGATGAGCATGTCTTGAACCATTCATATTTTGTGGTTCTCCTTCTGGCATTTTGCCGTGGCTGAGTTGTATTCAATTTTTTTCATTCCTACTAGGCTGGTGTGGTGCCATATCAGCATTTCTAGCTTCTGTTTTACGCCCAAGTCTACATGCGTTAGCTCAATTTTATGTTTCTTGGCTGCGTTTTCATCCTCTTTAGTGACTGTGGGAGGCCATCTTTTTGTTCTCACATGTTCATGGACAGCCCTTGTAGGAAGATGTTCTGGTAGACTCTGTCATTTCTCAAGTTCCACTTCTTGTTTATATTCATCTTTATTAGGGAGTCTGCTATCTTTGCCCATGTTGGCCTAGTGCTTCCTAGGCTTAGGAATCCTTTAGCTTTCATCAATTCTACCGCTTTGTTTCTGGCCTTTATATTAAGGAGTTTCTTTTCCCCTTATTTGATGGGTCTGCTGAGGGTCTCTAGTCCCACTGTTGGGTGTGTTGAACCTCCCCACATAAATTCTCTAATCATTTTTATTAATCTTTGTTCTATATCTGGAGGCATGCCCTGCACACATGCTCTGTACTGTGTTCTGCTGCCCACTACCATTCTGACAATCAGCCTTTGGCCATTGATTGTTGGGTGACTTCTGTTTCACCTTTTTAGGCCTTGGGAGATTTTTTCTATTGTGGGTGTCCATATGCTCAGGGTGTTTACTCTATTGCTTATATGGCACTCTAGGAGGCGTATTGCCTCCCCTTTTTTGGCAATTTGTAGTTCATTTGGGATTGCCGTTTCCATGTACAGTGTTTTCCTCATCTCTGACAGGTTTTCCCAGAATTCTCTTTCACCTATCAGGACCACCACTATCTTTGGGATGTTGAAACGACCTCCAGATGCCCTGCACCAGTGTTTCAGTATGTTTTGTAGGTCTTTTATGTTGTCTCGCTCTGACAGATATGCTGTAGTATCATCGGCAAAGAGTTTTGCTATCAATTTCTCAGTTTTTTCATCTATTTTTATACCTCTCAGGTCCAACTTCTGAAGCATTTGGGCAAGAAATTCTATGGCTAGGTTGAAGAGGAGGCAGGATAGTGGGTCGCCCTGTCTAACCCCTTTTTTTACTTTGAAGAGGGGGCTTCTTTCTCCGTTTATTATTACTTTGGTCTTTGCATCCTTGTAGAGTGCTTTTACTATTTTAATGAATTTCTTTGGGAAGCCAAACTTTTTTAGTATTACCCACAGGAAGTCATGTCTTATCTTATCGTATGCTTTCTCCTGGTCTAGGCACACTATTATGCTGTTTATCTTTTTCCTTTTGCTTCATTCTATTATTAAGTTTGCCAGTTCTGTCTGGTCTTCTATCCTCCATCCCTTCATAAAGCCTGCTTGGTCTGCATGGATTATGTCTCATGCTACTTCCGCTAATCTGTTCGTAAGAGCTTTTGTCAGGAATTTATGGTCCGTGTTCAGAACTGTTATTGGTCTATAGTTGCTTATTTCGGTATGGTCCCCTTTCTTATATATTGGACACATCCAACCTTTTGCAAAGTCTGTTTCTGGTTCCACCCCATATTTTGCTATGTCTTTGTACAGTATTTTCAGGTGGTCTGCAATATCAAAGGGGTTTTCTTTCTCTGTTCTTTTATTTGGGGCTCTTGTCCTCCTCTTATCCTTCTCATTTCCTCCCAGAAAGCTTTTCCATAGTTCCTGGAGTATTTCGTCTAGCCCAGCTGCTTTTCCATTTGGTAGTTTTTCAATCGCTTCCTGTATTTCTTCCTTTGTCAGCTCCCAAGCCAAGTCTTCTTTCTGGCTCTTTGTTAGCTTCTTTTCTAGATTTCCTAGAATATTTGTAATTACTTTCTTTTGTTCCCGTGGGTACCCTGCTGTGTCCTCATCTTGCATCTCATTGTGGTACTTGCATGCTATCCTTGTCATTTTGTTGGAGCATCTTGTCAGGAGTTTCTCCTCTTTGTTGTGGTTTTGTAGTGCAGTTATAGTGTCTCAGGGAGTTTCATCTCAATTTGCATTTATCCAGGGTTTGCATAATACTTCCCCTTCCAGGAAGAATTTAGTGTTAGTGTTGTCTTTAATTCACCCTTGTTTTACTTTCTGTAGCTCTCTGATTCTCTCATCCAGTATGGCAGCTTCCTCTCCTTGTTTTACTTCATCCCATTTTCCTTCATTCAGTATTCTCATCTTTTCAATTTTCAAGTCCTTTATGATTTTATCTATTTTTGACGCTATACACTTCGCATGCTTGCGAAAGGTCTGTATCATCTCTTCTTTCATTTTTGCATGGGTCTTTTGGGGGTTATTTTCTGGTGTTTGGGGGCTTTCCTGGCACTACATTTTCAAGTAGTATTTTGCTCTGATTTTGTTTATTTTCCCCATTAGTGTTTCATTTCTTAGCAGGAATGTTGGCATGGTGTATCTTCTGGGCCCCTGGTATGGCATTCATGGGTTTATTTGCTTTATGTGTGTGAGTAGATAGTCTGTGTTTATTTCAGTGCGTTCTATTTGCCAGTCATAGCTGTACTTAAGCAGATCTTCTTTTATGTATATTCTATCGATTCTTAATTGCATGGTGCTGCCTTCCACCCTGAATATAAAGTTTATCTTCTCAGGGTGTTCTCTCCTCCAGCCATCTACCAGGTCAAAATGGCATTTTTTAAGGAGTGTACGGCTTCCATAGGATCGTTGTGTGGTGGGAGGTGGTCCGCTGAGTCTTCCACTATGTTGAGGTCTCCTAGCATGCATGTCAGTTTCTTCCATTTTTCCTTTCTTTGGTACTTCTTTATTTGTCTCCAGAATTTCTTGTTTCAGTCTGGTTGGTTCAGAGCATATACTGCCAGGTACATTGTCATCGTGTTTGGGCCCCATGGTACATCCACTACTAGTGCTTGTCCTTTCACTACTGTTGTAGATTTGGCCTCTCGCCATCATGTGGTGCCTTTATTTAATATGACTGCTACACCCATTCTGTTTGGGGTAGCTTTGTCCAGAGTTAATATGAAGCGCAGTTTCTTATTGTATCTCTTGTTTAATCTAGTCTTATGTTCCTCCATTAGGTGTGTTTCCTGCACTACAAGAACATCTATTTTTTCTCTCATCATTAAGGTACTTATTTTGCCCCATTTGTGTTCAGTTAGTATCGAGCCTCCCCCCCTTGATATTTAGGGATGCTATTTTCTGGGCTCCCCTTCTTGGGACTTTTCCAGGTTTTATAATCTTGGGGCTCTCCTCAGTTGCTACACTGTTGTGCGTGTTGAGTTTGTAGTGCTCTCCTATGTCACTTCCATTTTCTATTTGCAGATTTGGTTTTGCGTTTTTGCATGTTGGTCTTCCATTTTGCTGAGTGTTCTCATCCCTTTTTTTGGGCACTGTTCTGCTATGGGCTCCTCTTGCTTTTTCAGGGGACTCTCCTTGTGAGGTCGGTGATCCTGTTATATCACTTGCAGTTGTTTTATCCACATTGGCCTCTTTGGCCTGTACCTGTCCTAGGTGCCTGCTTCCATCACCTCAGTGTGGATCATTGGGGGGTAGGCAGCGGCCTGGTCTACACTCTCTCCCCCCAATGAGGAGCCATTGCTGATTGAGTGTGGTTTGTCACCTGTAAATGGGTTGTTAGTTGCATATTGTTTACCTGTCATGTTGTCTATATTATAGGAGGGGGGTTGCTACTTGTCTCGGAGTCTAAGCCCCTGCTCATTTCTTGTTCCTTTTTTCCTTCTTTCTTACTTTTTTAATTTTGGGGGAGATTGTTTCATTTTGTTACGTCTATGCACTAAGTAGCTCGGTTCATACATAGTTATGTTTTAGCCTCTCCATGGGCGCCTAGCACCTCTGCCTCTCAAAGTTTGTCCTCTTGTTGGGTGCACATGTTCTCGTCCCTTCACATGAGCTGCTCTGTCTTGACCAGTCTCCTTTTGGTTTTTGTCTGTGAACTCCGTTATCCTAGCGGTGCTGCTGGGGCCACTTGGCTTGTAGCCCAGCCATCCAGGGAGTCTCAAGAAGGAGCAGTTGTATGAGTCATGGTCAGCAAACTTACATCCAGTGCATAATGGCTATTTATTTGCTCCTGTTAGGGCATGTCCCTTGCCAAAGGTAAGGGTTTTGAAAGTGCATGCTCTCATTTTCTGTCGGAGGAGCTTGTAGTTGTTGTTGTTGTATCTGGGGTCTCATGTGAAATATAGGTTCCAGCATCTGCTTACCCCAGTATGGAGTTTAATTGGGAGGAAGGCTGCCCTGATGTCCAGCACATGGTCTATGGCATTCTTGGCAGGTAAGTCTGCATAGTTTTCTATCATTGCTCGGATTTCTGGTAATGTGTAGAAGGTGTGATGAGCTAGGTCCTTGACAAGTCCTCTTGCCCCCTCTGTGTTGTTGTATGTTAAGCTTTTCATTGTGAGTATGTATAGTTGCCTCAGTAGATTGCGGGGTAGGAAGAAGACTGTTTCTTTGGGCGATGCCACCACTTCTAAAAGTCCAGTAGTCTTTGGGCTTGCTGTGGGTCAAGGCCCACAATGAGGAGATGATAGGGGTGTGGAAATCTATTTTTGCAGCCTGGGGGGAGGTCCTGTTCAGGGAAGATTACCACAATGTTTTCATCATGTTTGACATAGACTAAGTTTTTTATTATTCTCTTTATCATATCCCTGGTTCTTGTTTTGCCTTCCTCCAATATTTTGTACTTCACATGGTATAGGCATGCCTATATTGTAGGTTTGGGTATCCCTTCCTAATCAGCGAGTGTGTCTGGGGCGATGTTGTATGAGGGGGCTGCCATGAAGTATATGTTTGGCCACCCTCTTGGTGGGGTCGCAGTCTTATGGAGGCCCTTTCCATTTATGGTTATGTCCCCTTCAGTCATTTCGAACCATAGTTCTAGGTCATTGTCATTGGGGCCTTCCGTGTTTGCCACTCTGTCTTGGGTCTCAGGGTTTGGTATTGAAATTTCCATCAGGTCCTTGTCATTGTTGTCTGTTGCCAGTCTGTTCTGTGCGGTTTATTAGTTTTATTCGGTGTTTTTTCTGCTGTGATAGAATGTCTTACCCCCTGTGGTTGCACCGGTTTGCTTTTTGGGGAGCCTAATATGGCTTCAGCGTAGGACCTTTCAGATAGAGGGCTCAAGGATCTCTCCATTTTGTTGGATTGGTCCTTTTGATATGTCGATTTTGGTTTGGTTGTTTCACTGGTTTGTCAGGCTTCTGGTTATGCTTGGGCCAGGGGAGTTTTTCCTATGGGTGAAGTTTTCTTTAGAGGGTCTTTTCCTCTACTCAGCATGTTTTTCCTTGTCTCTCAGGAATGGGGGGGCTTAGTTTCTACTGTGTCCTTTCTCTTTCTTTTCTTATGCCTTATTTTGGATGTGATTTACTATGTGTGCTTTGCAATGTACTTCACTTTGCCTCCTGTGTACGTCTGTTCCCTCTTTGGGTGGTTCAAGGAGGTGGGGGGAGAGTTCTGTACTCAGATAGCCAGCTTGAGTGCGTTATTGTTATGTCTATCCTCTGTGGGTCCTTTGGTTTCGCCAGACTGTGTGCTGGGTACTGCCAGAGGCAGCAGAGGTGCTTTGTGCACGTGCCTTTCTGGTAACCATAATAGTGGTCCAGGTTCAAGTTGCCCCCAATATTTGGCAGCTTCTGGATTGTTGTGTGTATCACACCAGATATGAAAAATCAGTAGACTCAACCCATATAATTCTTTTGTGTCCTCTGCCCATATCGCTAACATCACTGCTAGCACTCTATTGAAGTCCAGCCCTGTGAAAGCCACTGAGTCTATTGTCCTTGTTGTGAAAGAGTGCCACATCAGTAGCTTATTCTTCACAGTGCAGTGTGGTCACAGAGTTGATGCAGATGGTGTTAATCTTTACTTGTATGGTCTTAAATGTACTCCAGATACTGAAGATAGTATAGGCACTCCAAAATGTCCATTTCTGTTATTTGTTCCACTTACTGGTTGCAAGTGTGATTT
Organism: Termitomyces sp. T70a; assembly: GCA_017657195.1. Classification (NCBI taxonomy): domain Eukaryota; kingdom Fungi; phylum Basidiomycota; class Agaricomycetes; order Agaricales; family Lyophyllaceae; genus Termitomyces; species Termitomyces sp. T70a. The sequence continues at coordinate 14,471 of JAGGAT010000004.1, forward strand.
CATCCTCTTTAAACCTGTCTGCATTAAAGTGCACCCAGACATGAGAATCTTGAACAGATTGCCAATGATCCATTCAGCTGCACTATTATATTTTTCTTCTCTGAATGCATGCAGTTTGTCATCTGTTGGAGGTGCTGTTGCATCAATAAGGAAATGTTTGTCCCCTGGGTGTACATTCACCTTTAGAGTAGGAATTGCTTTGGAGGGCATCTGCCTCTGAATGAGGCATCAGCTGGTTGCATTTACTAGGTATATACATGGTGTGGATTGTGCCTCCTCTGCCCTCATCTTTGAAGAAGGCATTGACATGCTTGAACACCTCATTGGTGGCTGAGTTTTGACTCCTTCCTTTCCAACATCCTTATACCAATCTACAATTGTTATCATGCACTTTGTAATGTCAGCCTAGTTCTAAATTTGCAATAACTAATTGGATGAGTACCTCAAACCCAATTGCCTTTGCCCACTGAATATCTCACTTGACATGCAATGTGGTCCAGCCTAGGATCAGTCTTTATGCCTGTCAATATTCACTCACCATGATTGTGATTTCAATGCCTGAGCTTGCATTGGAAAAGACTCTCAGGTTCTCAAGATGTATTGGCCATGAAAACAGAGTAAGGCATACATTGCATAGGTGTTTTACATTGCAATGTTTTGTACTATGGAGCCAGTGGACTCTGCTATATTGTAGCAGAGCCACTATATAATACATTGTAGCACACAGTGAAACTGTTACAATGTAATGTATAAAATGTATGTAGCAGACTACTGCTCCTCTAATGCAGCTGAATGAGCAGATGATTTTTTCTCAAAGTAGCTGACATATCTTAGACTCCTAAGCAGCCAGTGTTTCTACTCATCAGCTGCTCAAATGCATACAGCTGAATGAGCAACTGGACTGATGATTTCCACTCATTGGCCACTCAAATGCAGCTGAAGAAGCAGTAGACCTGGTTGGTCCAATTTTGATGGTTCACTAGTCATTGGGCCTATCTCCATTGTCTGCTTGTCTACTCCACTTGACTGATTTTTGCTAGTTTATCAAAATGCTATTATTGAATATATAAATCTACTCAACTTAGCATGGAGAGCAGCTGTTTGAGATGTGAAGAATTATGTTGACCATTTTGCCCATTGCTAGTGGGAGGGTTTGAACTTCTGGACTCAACATATCTCAAATTTGTAGTTTTTTCCTCAGAAAGTTGCAAATGTCTCTATTTTACTATCAAAAAGTTGTAAATTAGAAAAATAAGTTCCAAGAGTGGCCACCACAGCTGACATTGGCTTTTCCTTGATGGATAGCTATTTTTGGTACCATGGAAAAGTTATAAGGAATACTTCAATTTTTCAAAAATAATGAGCTATGGAGTTGGTACCAGAGCCAAATGAAATATTAGGACTGCCTCATGAGTTTTTTTATTCTATCCCATGGGAAACTTTTCTGAAAAAGCAAAATAGGCTGACCAACAATTCCAAAATAGAGACCTAAGGAACTTTGGGCAGTCCTTCATTCATAACCAGGGAGTAGTTTCAAGAGACCACTGTATATGATATTGCCTGCAGGATGTCTCGGAGGAATGACCTGCATGTGAAATGCACCCAAATCTTGAGAACTGCCAGGTTGGGCCATCAAACAGCCCAGCTGCACCTTCCAACAGGTTCAGTCAAGAAGTTGCCCTCCCTCAGGTGAGGACTGCCTGGAGGTGGAGGAGACCCAGGGAGAAGGCCTCCAGGAGTGTATGCAAGGATCCCCTCCCCCACCGGACCACCCCTGCCAGGAGGTTATTCAGCTACAGCAAGCTCCCCATTCAATAGGTGAGGCACTCTCATACAACATACTAGCAATATGGGCATTGATCTTACAATGGAAACCCCTTCCCGGTTTCTCATCCCACCAATTCCTTTTGCACCCATCGAACAACCCTGAAACACTCATATGCACCTTGACTTCACATTGTAGAATTTATACATGTACTAGACTCATACATTCAAAACATCCATAAAGCCTAGTCTCACAAGGATGACTATTCATCATAAGGAGGCGGACCGGCTTCACCTAGAGTATGGCCAGAACCAGGCATATGAACTGTTGGCGGAGGTGATGGACTTGTAGACGTCTCTTGAGATCCAGCTTGATGTGCAAGCGCAGCAGCGCGAGCTACTCGTCTTTCCTTCTCCCTCTCGTCTTGCAACTGTTTAGTCTTTCTGTCTTCCAAGTAGGCTAATTTCACCTGGAAGTCCATGAACATATGATTGTTTGATTTGCAAAAAAAAAAATCATACCCGTTGCACAACTGTTGCAGAAATGGCTTTCTGATCGACTTTTAAACGAGCAGCACGTTGAGCTCGTTGATCTTCGAGATCAACAAACTCCTTAAGAATGGCAGTTCCAGTTCGGAGATCGTCCATGTGTCGAGGGTTGAAAGTGTAATAGGGTTGAAAGTGCTGGACCTTCGGACGTAATCAGAGAGTTCTATGACCACGTTTTACGTCTTACCTCTGGTCGAAAGCCGAGCTAGATGTTTGCTTCCTCAGCTAAAAGATATTTACGACAAGTGTATGAAACACCACTGACTTCGATGGCATATTCAAGAGTCCCCTTTGGGTCTACCAGATTCCTCTTTATAATGGTATTGGTAGGTTTGAACTGCTGAAATTTGGGATTGTCAGGTTCACGCAGCAAGTTCTCTGCTATAGTCAAGAGAGTCTGAGAAACGGAATTTTAAAGACGCCTTAGCGAACACATAAAAAGTAAGCTGTACTTTGAGCGAGGCAACAGCCTGCTCCCTCGTATTTGGCCGTACGATTCCAGGATCTATAAGGCGACGAAAAGCTTGACGCCGCTCATGCTCAGCAGCCAATTGTGCTGCAGATGGCTGAGTGGGTAATTGTCGAGTTCGGCGTTCGACAGCGGCGGCTAAAGCATCAGAAGACACGCCGTCTGATGACATACCAGGCGAGCGATTATGGATTATGGTTTTCGTGGCCACCCCCAGGTCGGTGCGCACAGACACATATCACGTGTAATACTCGTTGCTGCGCACATGCACTGCACACAACCGGACCGTGACATCTGCCGGATTAAAGACAGCGGCGGGTTTTCTACGGGCCGATGGAACCTTGAATATTAGAGTCTCATAAGTAGCAAAAGAAAATCAGACCTGATGCCCATACTCCATTCGATTCCTGCAGCTTGCAGAATACCGTATGATGAAGGCTCGTGTATGATTGACGTTCGAAGAAGGGGGACCTCCACAACCCGAAGACAGCATAATATCTGGTGACCGGATAACCTGAGTTCTGTCCTGAACTTGAGACTACTCTTACAGATGACTCGTACTCAAGGAAGCTCACGACAAGGCAAGCCATGGTAATTAAACCTCTGTAGGTTGAGAATACATGAACTACATTACATTACTACAATTCTATTTCACATAAATTATACATCCCCAGATGTCGGATCTAGAGGTCCAAAATCCACAGTTGATGGACATCGCAATTGCCGCCGATCTTCAATGATTAAATCGTCATCAGATGGGCTGTCGCTGCTCCAGTGCTCTGCAGTATCAGTCGAATTCTTGCTGCCCGGATTCGAATCCGCAGCAGGAGACGTGAGATTTGGAAATGATCTTGCGCGAAGCCTAGATAGAAAGCTGCCTGACATATGTCTGGAGTTAGAGGGGGGATAGAAATGAGGAGTGCTCTGGTTCGAGCCTTTTTGCATCACCTCTGAGACCTCAACGACTCGCTTCCGGCGAACCGTAGAAGAATCAGCAGTATCAGATACAAGCCTATCGCTGAGGGTGGTTGAACCTGACGTCGTTTCATATTCTCGTCCTTTTTTGAAGAACCAATGAGACCCGCGGCGAAACGCTGTTTCGGCATCTGTATCAACAGACATAGGGAGATCTGAACTAATCTGCGGGGGATCGATAGACAGTGAAGGTATCCGGAGATGTGATATTGGTTCCTGGGTTTTTACGATCGACGAGTGGATCAACGATGGCTGTTCTTGGATGACCGCATGTCCCCGAAGGACTTTACGAACATATTGACGACCTAAGTATATCTGTTTCTCGAGCTTCGCCCTGTTTTCAATCATGTGGAGCTGTAACAGGCCTCAATCGTCGTTTTGGGAAAGGGCATAAACAGACCATACTTTAGGCCAGGTAACGTTTTGACCTACCCGCATCATTCGCGCGAGCTCTGTTGGATCTGGGTCACTGAGCAGACGAAACCAGTCCTGTTGAGAATTCTCCGATTATTAGATGATTACAAGTAGGAATACGACACCTACCCAAAAACGAGTTTTCGGCCATATACTGAATCCAAAAGCCGTCATAATTGACAAATAACAAGACTTCCCAATATTACTCACGTTACTGCGCCTTCAAATCTTTGCAAAAAAACACTGGACCAGTCTTGTCCGAGTAACTGGGGGAGAAGTTCAAGATCACGGATAACCTTGAAATTCTTCGACAATTCGTGTTTCAACCACTGCTCAGCTGCTGAGAGCAAGAAATTCCCTCGCCAACCTGTACATAACGTGATTAGTTTTTATACATAGGCCGATTCAAAGAGAATACCTTTGCCTTTGCGATGAGCGACAGGCCTTCCAGCCGAACCACGAGGCGCAAAGAAAAAGAGATGAACATGTGGGTTGACTTGCGAAACAACAGGATTTGTGACTAAACAAGACAGGATTAGAAAAACCAGTAAACAATGATTGACATTACCATTGAAATATAAATTCAAGGCTTGGAGGGGTATGTCTACCCTGAAGTGGGGATTGACACGCGTAAGAGGCACATTAGAAACCGTCTCACCTTAGAGATCCATCTTTAAACTTGCTTCCCCAGTTCCACGGAACAACCGACCCGTCCTTGAGCTTTTGCAGCAACACGACGGGATTTAGTATGCCGGGCACAGCAGCGGATGCGAGCAATGCTGTCCAAATCAGCGTGTCGGGAGCAGTCAGGTAGTTCAGTAGTTTTGTCGGCCTGTACCAGATTATTGATCATTGTACTGTGTCTCATTCCAACCGACAACGTACGAGTGGCGGTCGGCGGGTATCACCGAGATATTGAGTATCCGCCCAGTCCTGATATATGCTTCTTTAAAAGTCATGGATCCACGTGTGAAGAATGTGCACTGAAATTTCGTCAGTATGTCATTTATATAAAGGGTGAGACATGTGAACAAGATTCAATTATCAAAGAATATGCACCTTCCTTGCCCATCTAATGTTAATTTTAGAACAAACTATTCGTAAAGACCACTATCATTCACTCACAGAACGCTGTCAAAACGTGCTCCGGTCCACCAGAGCCTCTTCATCCAAACTGTATAGGGCTCTTCACAGGCCGTGATGCGATTAGCTAGTTCAGGAACCAGCAGATATTTGAGCTCTTCTTCGGTCCTCGTGCAGACTAAAGCGGCAATGAGGCCACCCGCACTCGTCCCTGTTACTACTCGAGGTAGTAGATTTGCATCAAGAAAGGCCTTGACAACGCCAATGTGGTCTGATAGACAGAATTTGACATCCTGACTTAGATCAATCGAGTAGGATACGTACAATATCCAAACGATGCTCCACCTGACAGGCATAGCGCAGAAATGCCTATGATGTACATGTAAGTCATAACGATGTCTTACTAGAGTGAATGTTACCGAGGTTTGTATTAGCACTCCTGAAAAATCGCTTTTTCTCGTAGATTGATAAGTCGGAGGTCTCACGAACGAACTCTAACGTCGCCTCCAATTCGCTGAAATATGCTGTATCCTCTATTAGCGCTAAGTTTGATTCTTTCTGTAAACATACATTCAATCAGATTCTTCGTCCCTAGAAACGTCTGGACCTTTGTGCTCAGCAGATACATGTTTATACCCACTAAGAAGCATACCTCACTATATAATCTGCTTGAATATGCAGATAAGCATGGTTTCGTGAATCTCGAGAGAATGATGTAACCTTGGAGACTCCACACCGGCGAAATTAGATCGTATGCAAGTTTCCAATACACCCAAGCAACCTCGCGCATCCTTTTTGTCTCGCAGTGACTTTAACGATTTCCGTACCTGAAAGACAATCGGATATCAAGAGTTTACTACGTCAGCCCACATACCTTTCTAACCAGCTTCCAATCATAAAAACTGTCTTCGTCAATACTTTTCCATTCGTGGAAGTGGAGGAATTCATCTAGAATGACCGCTGCCTCTTTCCACTCCTGAAAACCCCGGTAAAGGTGCCATCAAGTATTCAGAAGGAATGCTCCGACCTGGTAGTTTTGAGCAGCCCTCAGGTTCCTTCGCAATATGCCTTTCATACCTCTCCCTATTGCTGATAATCAATTCCTACGTCAACAAACTCGACATTATTAAAGAACATACAAGCCGTTATCCATTCCTTCGCATTGACGAGTTGCCGTATCACCACGTAGAAGCTGAATTCTACAGTGATAAACAGCATTATGAAAAACTGTGCAAATGGTTCAAGTTGTCACATATATCAGAAAAGCTCTAATAATCACCAATAGTGGCCACCTGAGCAACAAGAACAGCCAATCACTCCGTTTGTCCTGCAGCTTGTCCTTTTTCTTGTGCCTAACACCAGAAGTTGGTTAGTTGACAATGTTATAAAAAGGGGATTCGTTTTCGTGCACCTCTTGACCTTCATATTTACGGGCGCGAAATCTGACAAGGCAGATACTTTGTGGATACGCATCGGCGTTACCGACACTGGAGAAAGCGGTGAACCAGGAACAGTTGGGGATAACACATCCTGGTTTTCATAAGAAACTTCATCTGCACCCAGCGCATTTGCAAATGCTTCAATGTGTCTAGTCAAGTTTTGAGCTCAGTCAGACAGATCACCAGAGATGATGACAAGTTGACCTACGATTCGTCAAGATAATCGGTAGCAAGTAGGGAGTGGCTCGTGGTTAACAAGCTTGTGGCACCATTCTGTGCTTCGGAGGTCGACATTATGCGCAATGACCTCAGAAATACAGACCGAGGGTGAGGGCGAGGTTACTCGGGCTGCACGTGAAGCAAGCTAGTATTCCACGTGGCCGAACGCGTCGGACAACCACAGTCCTTTCTTGAAATTAATTGCATCTCAGGAACTACAAGTATTGACAAGTTTTCTGTGCTATGAAGATGTGTGACTGTGGTCATCAAAGAACAAATCTACATCCGACAAATGAGTATGATTGACTGACCTTTCATCTTCTGGTCGGACCCGGGAAGCTCCCGGCAAAACTTGTCCGCAAAATAGCGGATTTGAGGCGGAATTTTTGCCAAATCTAAGTCCCGATTTTGCGGATTTGAGGCCTCTGGAAGGCAACCTTAGTCCGCAATATTGCGGATTTGAGGCCCGGCAGGGAGATCTCTGAGAATTTGGCACAAGATTGATTCTGAATAGTCCAAGGCAGTCTAATTCCTTAAATTGACGTTTTCGATGTAAATTTACGTACCGAGTTGCTACACAGATGATAGCTCGAAAGTTGAACGTCGCCCAACCTTGCTTTGATATTCCGAGAGAAACAAAAAGAGACTTTCCCTTTTTGGACATATGCTGTCCGTTATTGCGGATTTAAGGGCCCAAAGATAGCGGATTTGAGGCCGAAATTTTGGGAATTACCCCGGACAAGTTTTGACGGGAGCTTCCCGGGTCCTCTTCTGGTGTCAGGCTTCTCATCTTCTTCTATCAGCGCCCATTCCGATGCATGTGTTGAGCATGCAACCCATGACCTTAGAACGGTCCCTTTTTTGGACTGCTGTTCTTAGACACTTGGAGTTATCACGTAGTTCCCATAGGGTTGCCCTCCAGCCTGTCGCAACGGAGTGATGGGGTCCTTGTTAGTAGACGCAAGTCACATATACCAATTAATATTATCACTCAACCAAAAAAGATCATCGCAATATTTTTGCGTCGTCATTAATCATACAAGTTTCACACTCAATTATAGAGTACTTAAACGCCCTAGTTCCCGAGGTTCAAACCATCTTTTTCGTTTGAAACTTCAGGTATAGTATCAAGATTAACTCACTGCGTGCTATTATACTAAATAGAACTATCTTTTCGTTTGGCTCAAACTTGCACTCACTGATGTCTTCGTATTTCTTTCTGTTGGCTCACTTTAATCTACATTTATCATGGTCCCAACAAAACATAATGAGTTTTGACTTCTGAGACAAAGGACTGAGAATGTGTTCGTTCCATGACCTGAACAGACTAATACATAGAATAAACAGATATATGAGATGGTAGGAGAAACAAAAGTAGAGTGGAAATCAAATGTGGAGAATAGGAAGGAATTAACGGGTCTGGGTCCAGATGTACTTGGTGTCAGGGTAAACTGGTCCCCTCTATCTTCCATCCTGACAAGCAGGATGATCACTGGGTGGAAAACACTAATGCTGCTAGTACATGCAGTTCATAAATTGGAAAGACCTAGAACAGACTGTATTAGACTCAGGACATTGTGGTCCTGCCAGAAGAGTTGGTCTTAACTCCGCCCCTAATGGAATACTCTACTCAAAGAGGCACTTGTCACGCTGTGGTAACTCAAGCTATTGTAACGGGGTGCCAAATCCCCCAGCCACCTCTTAAAATGGATGATCCACACCTTGTGCCCCATCATAACTGTCGGAATTGGACGTGTCAGGTTTTATCTTTGTAATTACAAAGTATATAAGGCTGCGGCGTTCCTTGTCGACGTATCATCTTTATACCACAAACCCGCAACTTCACAGACTCTCAAACAGGAACAAACCATGGGATGGTTCGACTCTGACTCTGATCAGGCTCAGGCCTACGGCGAAGTACATACGTGCCCCTTCGGCTTGGCCTACTTACTGAGTCAAGACCATCTAGGTGGTGAATGCTCCCCACAAGGCTGAGTTGTCCCATGAATTGATTGCTGCCGCTGCCTCCTACGAGGTACGTCAAGTCATTTGTCTTCTGATCATGTTGCTTTATGTTTACCACTTCTAGGCCGCCAAGGCCTATGAGAACCATGTTGCTGAAAACGGGATGCCCGATTCTCACGCAAAGGCGAAGGAAATTATGTAAGTCCCGAACATGTGAACTACCAAGCCTGATACTTACCTGAGGACAGGGCCGGGTTTGCCGGTGCCTTCGTTGATCGTATTGTGGAGACTAAGGGTGTAAGTGGGAAATAAAAAAGAAATGCGCCACAAAGTTTGAACTTTATCTTCCAGCTCGACTTTATCGACAGGGAGAGGGCTAAACACCAGGGTAAGTGAACTCGCTGTAGCCCAGTGATGATATGTGATTCTATTCCTACGTTTAGCAAAGGAGCACTATGAGGAACAGCTCCAGTCGGACTATTGACATGTGATCAGACGGAGTGCTATTTTTACCCCGTATAAATTCTATAAATAAATTGACAATACTCAATTGCCTTTCTTGTGACCATGTTGATGATCTTGTCGTTGCTTCGAGTCCCAATTGTATTAGCAGCTCCAGTCCATCTTTCTGGCGTGTCTGGGTCTTCAGCATCCCTGGCCGTTCTCCTGTCTGTCTTTTCTCTTCTGTCCTTTCTTCTCATCTCCAAACGGATTTATCTCAAAGCGCGCAAATCAAGGCGCCTCTCTGCACTTACGAAACCGGAGCTGCCTATCCGTTCTGGCCTAATCTTTTCCTCGTCCACAGCTCAGGATAAGTCCGTAAGGGCGGCCCTCCTTGTTGGCTTTTTCGGTTCTCCTGCCTGGGAAATAAGTATCGCGAATCTGGGCGACAAGGCGAAATCCATCGATAGTCATTTTTCTTTTGATTCCTACCAGCGTTACAACTCCCGTCAATCCAAATCTTCACGCACGCCTTATTCGAGCCTCAGCAATAGCGGATCCATAGTCTGTGGCAACTCACGTTCGCCTTCCATGTCGATTGCCGATGGCCTCCATAGTTCCTGTAAAACATCGCACGAGACGACGACTTCAGGACAAGGGAAGACGTGGACGCCAGAACTTCCAACTCGTCCGTCTCTGGTTTATGATGCCTCGCTTTCAATGACTACGCCACGCCGTTTCTCAATGCCAATCGTAAGTCGGAAGGATGTCAACAGCTTAGGTCGTATAAGAAGAGCTTCGTCTCAGTCCGTGAGCACAACGATTGGGCATGCAGATTTCTCTGTGTCCTCCTTAGTTGGGAACCCATCTCTCAGATTGGTCCAAACAACGAGTAACCCGGATTACTCCCTTCCTCTGTCATCAACTCAGGCGGGACAATGCTTCTCTACGACATACAGCTCATCTATGCCTTCTAACCCTAGTTGTGATAATCGTGCTTTACAACATTTGCCAGTTGTACGTGGTAAAAGTGTGAGGGACCAACGTCGGATCTCCCGTCCATTCGCTTTGACTCCAAGTCCCACATATATCTCTTCGAAATCTTCGTTTGAAACAAATCATAAAAGCCCGATCAACATGGAAATGGAAAACGTGCAATCAGACCAAGTAGACCAAATACCTACACCCAATCCACGGCGTCCTTCCCCTGTTCTACTTTCTGTTGACCTCAGTCCACTTTCTGTGCCTTGTCCACCTGCAGCCTCACCTCACTGTTCTGCATCAGGATCATCTGCTCAGTTCTTTCGTGAGAAAAATTTCGTCTTTCGCAAGATCAGACAAAAGCAGTCGCGTAAGTCGTCAATCCGGCCCAGACGCAGTCCTGCCTTAGCGCCCTCTCCGCTACGTGCCATGATTCTTCCCGATTCCTCTGACCCCAAAATCGCCGTTCATGCGAGCCCATCCCGAGGATCCCAGACTTCCAACTACAGCCGCAGTTACCCTAGCCTCGGCCTTGGTTTTCCGAGTTCGCCTCTTTCACTGACGCGTGACTTGGAAGTAAAAGAAGTCAAGCTTAGCCGTAAAAGAGAAACGGTGCAAACGGAAAGCGCGGTTCATCGTGCCACAGTGGATGGAGAGGACGCTAACACACTTGTTGGCATGATTCGTGAGCTTGTTGAGGAGACAGATAGATGGGACGCTAGTTTATTCAAAGATAAGCACTTCAAAGCAATGATCAATAACTCAAAGCAGGCGCTGAAGGGCAGTTCGAATCACAGTCCCGTTTGGGATTCATTGTACCATAGCAACGAGACTGTACGGGAGGACGGATCATGTGAAGTCGACTTGAGCTTCCTCGGTCTCGATATTCTTCGTAATGGAGGGGAAACCTTCACGCCTATTGTAGAGGACAATGAAGGTCATCGCTTTACGATGACGAGCCACATATGATTGTGGTATGGGAGGACAGCGTAACCTTGCCGGTGGAACAAGGTCGTGATACAGAATAGTGAGTTCTCGTTTTTCACTTGTTTGCTTCAAGGTATGCATCATCCGACTCCTTACATGTTACTTAGCCGTCAGTTTTGCATGTTAACTATAGTCCACCATGGTGTCAGATCGTATTTCTAGAAAGTACACAGTCCAACAATACTCTATACAAATAGTAATTACTTCCAAGAATATACAACAGAAAGCAAATTTCTCAACCTACTCATTGTGTTGCCTTTGTCAACCATTTCTTGAGATTGACCTGGCTCATCTTTTCTACCGCCTTCTTGACATCTTCCCTCTCTACAACCGACCTGTACTTGACGAATTCTTTGGCAACACTCTGTGCATATGCAACCACGGGAACAAATGCCCTCATCGCGACGAGATTCTCAAAAGCCTGGGTAATCGCATAAGACTGTTGACGAGAGGAAAAGATGGGGCTCACGATCATCAGAACCTGGCGACTGCACCGGACCATGCCGATACTCCCACCTCTAAGCTGCACAGGCGCAGAAGTCGAAGCACGAACCTGATCACGGAAAGTTTCGTAAAGCATTTCAAATGTGAACGCTTGCTGGCCAGTAGTGTCAGCATGGACACTTGCAATAAGGAGGCAAATTGATGGATAGGGCAGAGCTATTTGCTTGTCAGACTTCAATACAATGACATAACAAAAAACCAACTGTGTAAGAAGGGAAATTGAGGGCGTATACGTTGTACATCAGCTGCGGAAGTGAACTTTGACGCAGAAAGAGAGAAGGAGGATGGTGAGAGACGGAGGACGACCGAGAGCTAACATAAACGTTGGTCAGCAACTCGGCATTTAGCAAGTTGTCTATGGCCTACAATTATGCGTGTCAGCATTCTAACGTCCCGTGTGATACCAAATGTTTCGTTCCAAACATTTTGCACGGCACTGTCATGTAGACATTGCTCAACAACTGCTGACCAGATACTGTGCCATTCTGTCGCAGAATCATCCTCTACAGTCGGATCTGCCAATAGCTCCTCCGTTTTACAGGTAAGAATTGCCTTCGTTATCGATTGCCATACTTGAAGTGTACGTGGTGGCGCAGTTCTGATCATTCTACCGGAAAACCGGCTTTTAACACGTTTCTCAAGATGAACGATGGTGTCGTTGCGACTTGTGACGCCAATGACCGCGAGACCTTTATTTCCGATTGTAACCCGACAGCTCTGGGCAGTATCAAGGAGACAATATAGTAGAGCTTGCCGAGGATGAAGGACGAAAAGGTCAAATCCTTCGAGTATGACAACGGCAGGGCGATTGAAAGTTGGAAGAAGCGATACCAGGGAGGGAAGGCGTGCAGCAGACGCAAGGCTTTGCGAATCGAGTAGGCTATTACCTTCTATGTCGTTGACTTGAACGTCCTCTGAAACATCGGTTCCTTTTTCCAGGAACGAGTTGCCTGTCTGTTCGCCCAGCTGGTGAGCAATTTCACGCATTGCCAAACGATCTGAATGTTGTGTGCATCCTGACAGCCTGATTACGAGAGGATTGTGTTCAGAAAAGCTTGAAATACACCGTTCTACAAGCTGAATGCAGGGTGCCATTAGTCATTACCTTTCCAGCATCGACTGGTCAAAATGCTTACTCGCGACTTGCCACTCCCTCTTGGACCCAGTATGAGGCAGCTGTTTCCTTCGCCGCGATTGATTGTTCCACTGAGGAGGTCAGTCAATTGTTTAGAAGCCACCTTATTTGTTGATGGATCTTCATTTTCGTCATCACCGCCACTGTCGACTACCTCCGGTGGTCGTTGTATAGCCTGCAGGATTGCTCTCTTTTGGGCAACGAGGCACGTGTGAAGATGATTTGAAAGTACGTTGGGAACGTGAGCGGGTAAAGACGAGATTATCGTTGCCTTTCTCTTGAATATCAGGGGAGGTGTAGAGATGGGCGTAAGCTTTGATAGTTCTGGTTCTGGAGGTGAGGTTGTCCGCAAACCAACTGCGTGAGTGAAATCCAAAGGTCTAGTGGTAGGTAGCTCGTCAGACAGTGAATCTGGGGCTGATCCAGGAGATGTGGCTTTTCTTGGTTTGACTGGCGTAGAGACAGAAGGAAGCACTACACCGTCGAAAATCAGGGGAACTGTAAGAGGGGTAAATAGACTAGCATCTGGATCTGGAGAGCGTTCTATCAGAGCTTCAGATGAATTCAAGGAAGAGCTTCCAATCGCATTTAGTGTTTTGGAAGGTGAAGAGCTGTCGCCTTGAGTCCCATACATCGCCTGTTTTTTCGGATCTCGTGTTTGATGAATGGATCCTCGTCTGGATCCTCGCATCCTATTAGCTACCAAAGGTTTCTTCCTGGACGAAGTGCGTGGTGGACTGGCCACCTGAGATTTCATAGGAGATGTGCGTCGCTGCACTTGAGATACTGTTGCAGTACGTTTCTTGGAACGTCTATTTAGCCCGGGTATTATCATCTCGTCCTTTGATTGAGATGATTCAGAGCGAGGCGTTGATACGGTCCTTTGCCGCTTCGCCGGCCGGTGAACCGGGGTCTCTGGCTGCTTCTTGCTTCGTGTTCCTATTGTAATAGAAGTTATAATTTCTGCTGATGAGCCAGGTCGCGCGTGCTTATCGAGGCGCTCCGTCAAAGTTTTGGAAGGAGATAGCACGTCCAGTTCGTCATCGCTCACGGAATGCACTTCGTTCCTGCTACTAGCCTGTCCCAAATCCTCATTCTCCTTCAAAGACTCCACTTCTGAAGCCATTCGACGCGCAGAATTATTTTTACCATAAGTTTTGGTCACCTGTGGTATACGTATCGGAGTCGAGGGAGTACCTATGAGTTTGCCAGAGCTACGTGTAACACGACCTGTCGTTTGATTCGAATCATGACGTATAGAGTATGTCGAACGTTTAGTAGGTGATTTGCTCAGGTCAGAAGACGATGCTTTGCGCTTCGGAGGCATAGGAGCACTGAAGGACCAGGACAGAGAACAGAAAAACAAAAAGACCTCGAACGGTGACTTCAGTCGCATGACCGTGACCTCACGCGTCCGGTCGTCACAGCTCGAGAACGACTCAGGTTCTTGTTTCTGCACTCATCATGGGTTTCACCGGGTAGAGGAATTTGTCCCTTTGAGATCATTATATCCTAAATTTTGTTAAGGCTGGCTCGATGGATGAATGCCCCAACGTCTGGGCTTGATCTTGTCGAACGGAACATCATGCTTAACCACAGTGTACCTCTCTCCATATTCTGATTGTCCTGCGCCATTGGCTCAATCTTTCATGTCTAGGGCATAAAGAAGGGAGTATGGAAACTTTCAATTAAATCATATAGGTCAACTCTTGGCCAGATACCAAACCCACACATACCCTCCGAACGTACTATGTGTACTCTGGCTATGGATGAAAATGTCTTTGTCCTCCTTGATGACCCACTTGCTCCAACAAGAACCGATGTACTTGCAGCTGCTCCTCCAGGCCAAGAAGCTATATATCTACGGGAACCATCCCATTTTCGTACGACTTTTCTGACATTGAGACCACCAGGTGCATTAGAGCAACTCCTTGCTCAGCTCAAAGCCCGGTGGGTCTCCGTGCGTCAATTGTCTTCAAGTGTTTCGCAACGAGGGCAATCGAGTGGGCAGCAGCTAATGATTGATGGTCACCAGTATGCCATCGGAAATGACTGGTTGGTGCGGGTAGGCAATGTTTGTTTGGCGGGTGGAGGTATTAAAGGCATGGTCTTGGAGGTACATTTTCCACGCTTTAATAAACATATGACATCTGATGATTCATGAATCCAAGGCGGAATATCTCCCTCTTCCAGTACTTCATTCGCCTGTCGCAGACGGAACCTCAGAACTTCTTTCAAATCTTTTGACATCCATCCTGCCTAATGTAAAGGATGCGAAAACAGTGGCTGTTACTATAAGCGATTCTCAATGGGAAGATGTCCTCTGGGATAGAGAGCAAGGAGAGAGACTTGAAAGCCCAACGAAGGAAAAAAAGACAGAGATGTCTTCGGAAAGCTCACAAGATATTTATGTGTATGGAGATGATGATATCCCCGAGAAAAAGCCGAAGGATTGGATAGGGATAGATAGAGACCGTAGATCGGCCTACTTGATTATGGGCGCATTGAGATCAGAAGGCATCCTTTGAAAGAATCAATATTTGTTCCCAGCTAGACTCTCAGCGCTCAGCAGTCGTTCTACCAGTAATTCGCGGGGAAAGTATTGTTGGACGGTTGAACGGCGCGGAATCCGGAGACACCAACACGTGCTAAGATAGTTTTGAAACGTCCACGCTTCCTCGAGTCCTCTTGAGTTTTTCCAGTCGAGTCGTGCCAATGCCATCATAACGTCGCACACAGCAACCGAACATCTAATTGCTTGAGTTCTATATTGTTCATCTATCAATACAATGTCCACCTTGACTATAGTGCCCAAACATCTGGTACTGAACGCTGTCTATCTTTTTGGTGCTCGGAATGAATCTACGGCCCTACATTTCTACCAGAACAGGCAACTGGAGCTTTATGCATCCAAACCGGCTCAACGGCTGACTTTGAGGCAGCTCGTGCGTTAGCAACGCCTCACTGAATCCTTGTGATTGAGGCTTTCTAGATTTTCTTTGGCCGTGCAATGAACAAAGATCGTCTCATTAAGGTAGGTATGTTCTGATTTCAATTACAATTCATGATTATCTTTCTTCGTCAGAGTGCCAATTACGTTCGTACTGAATTGCCTGTCCGGATTGCGCATCGAATACGTGATTTACAAGCCCTCCCTTATGTTGTCGTCACTCAAGAAGGCGTTGCGAAAACTTACGAGGTACTTGTAGTTTCGCTCATAACGACACAGAGTTTCTCATCCATTTAGTTGTATTGGTCCGCTTTTGAACAGTCAGTTTCGCGTTCTATCTAACTCGGAATCTGGACCTTGATGTCGTTTAGACTTCGACGTTATCCTCCTGTTACCACACTTGAAGAGAATCAAGAGTTTTGTCATTTCTTGACCAAAATTCTGGCAGAGCAGTAGGAATATTTTGCTTATTGTTGTCCCAGTATCCCTCACGAGTTTCTAGTGCCACTGTGATACCAAGTCTTTCTCTAGGACTCTCCCTTTCTTCCCACTTTCTACCTCCAGATCAACTAGACTCTTTCATGCGACGTATGCTTGTTTCGCGAATTTCACGAAGAGTTCTTGCAGAACACCACATTGCTTTGTCTGAAATACACGCTGGAACATATTCTGAATCTTCGGAAGAACCTCATGTTGGGATCATATTTACTGGATTGGACGTACGAAGGAGTGTCGAGCGATGTGTGAAACTTCTCAAGGCCCGACCGGTTGGAATTGAGGGACAACTGGGAGTTCACACGTCAACGACGAATTGGCCTGAAGTGGTCATTGATGGCCACCTCAGTACTAAATTTGCCTATATCCGAG
Source organism: Termitomyces sp. T70a (assembly GCA_017657195.1). NCBI lineage: Eukaryota > Fungi > Basidiomycota > Agaricomycetes > Agaricales > Lyophyllaceae > Termitomyces > Termitomyces sp. T70a. Next base: position 31,213 of record JAGGAT010000004.1, read on the forward strand.
AGCATTTAGAGCAAGTCTTCCATTTTGCCTTTGTACGGACGGAATTGATTCGAACTGACCAGATATATCGTATTCGAGCTGTTAAAGAATGTTGGTATTGCTCGGGACACATTATGTGTGATTGACACATTTTTTTAGTCCATGCATGCAACGCTCGTGAAGCATCACGAATCCAGTAATCCCCCAGCCATACGAGCTACTATTGTAGCTGGCGAGAATGATGTTGGAATCCGGATATCAGATGAAGGCACATTCCTTTTATTATCACCACCATGTCCCCTTTTCACGGCGTTTTTAGGTGGTGGGCTCTTCACGCCCCAGAATCAGATTAAGACACCATCGGATCTTTTCTCATTCTCCCATGTTCGAAACGCTACTCGTTTGGAGAACTCCAGAATTGGTGCATTGAGGACGTTTAGCTCGAGTCCACAGGGGATCCGAGCAACTGTTGGCGAACAAGTTGACAGATGGCAAATGGTCATTTTTCCTGAAGTAGAAGATGAAATTGAAAGCACATCAAACAATCCTGAAAAGGAGGCAGGGGTGGGACCGCATCCTCGCATTGGTATTGGTTTACCGATGAGCAACATCTTTGCAACGTGCGGTTCAAGATGATAGATTTCTACGTCACACCTGACATTTAGTCCAGATATTTTGGAGGATCTCTTGAGCTCGTTTCAATGGATGGTTGGGGTATGTGTTCTGCTTTCTTTCGTAATCCAAACATTGAACCATGTTATTATAGGGACGGATGTATATTTACGGCTTCCGAAGCTGGTAGATGTCTGAAGATACACAGTATACCATTGGTAGCTAATCTCTTTCACAGGGAACGAATCTAGAAGAGATCGAAGTCTGAGGCCGTTGGTGCACAAACGTCCTTATTCAGTAGACTGTTCCACCGATCAATTATGGCAGTCCAAATCAGTCCTGGAGATGTATTTATACCAATTTTTATACTTCTACCTTTGGTACCTGGCGTTGTGTTTCACAAGCTTGGGGAAGTTCAGATTGGCTAGATAGACTCTTGGCCTTTTGGCTTCAGTGCCGTCGCACCGTCTTTCGATGTAATTAACGACTGCGCACAGAAATAAATGGTCACGCAGTTTCAAGTTGATTGTGAACGCTATTGCAGTCCTACTGACAGGCCATGGCTGAAACATGCCTAATATCGATTATTTCGACCGACACCCAACCACCTATGCCGACATCCCGACTGTTGGAAAACTGGTCCAGTTCCACTATATGCTTCTGTTCCGTTGAGTTTCTTGCATCAGGGAGAGGAGGACGCCGATCCATCGTATTGTACATAGCACGTGTGAATTGTGACTGACAAAGGCGCTAAATTTGGGTGGGCTGTGTGTTTGAGTGTGCTCACGCGCTCCATGGCGGCTTTTGTCTTCATGATACATGACCTCTTCCTCTCATCAACTTCATGTCGGACAACGAAGTTCCTCCTCCCTATTCGGAACATGAACTGGACCAAAAGGTCGCACGAGCCTTAGTTATCTCCGTGCAGCAACCTCAGCAGGAGATCACTGATGATGGCGAATGGGAACAATGGGACGAGGCTGTATTTGCCGCTGCAGAAGCTCATCGTAACAGAACTATCGACTCGGGCCTAATTGAATCATCTGGCTCCCAGTCATACGAGAGGCCTGAATCCTACAACGCCTCATCTTTACCTGTTCCAAGCGCTGTAAAGCCTCTAAGGATCCACAAAAGGAGTGGCTCCAGTGTAAGTGGTGCCTCTGGAAGTTGGGTAGGCGGTATAATTAGTGAGGGCTCATATGGGTCCAGTTCTTCACGGTATGCTCTTCGGAATGGACATTATCTGCCTAATAATAATCCACCTGATAGCGACGACGACGACGATTCTATTCCTCCTCCTCCATTCACCTCGTTGGCCACACGAATGGATGGTGTTGTCAGTTTGGAATATCATGCTGAATCCACATCTCCTTCACCTTTGAACTCTCCGGAACCTGACCATTCGCCCCTACCTCCTGGCTCTCGCCTCACGTTGGCTGGCCAAGATCAATTGCCTGTCGGTCAACATCAACACTCCGTCCACTTTTCGCCTCCGCTTGGGACAGTTCAAAGACCAACTCGACAGTCGCTGCCGATCTCTCCCAGATCTCCCAATTATCATCTCCAACAGCGACCTGCTTCGGCTATCCATTCGTATCCAAGCTCTGCATCTTCACATCCAGTCTTAAATCAACCGACACATCTCCCCCATACCTCTGGTAATTTTGGGCAGTACGCGAAGTCTACGCACCCTTTGGCCCGGACTCAATCCCCTCATGGTGTCTATCTTTCTCCTGCTTGCAAGAAAACAGTTTCAACGTTGCCTTCCCAAGGCCAGTCATTCGCGGCCAGTGCATTGTACAAGTAAATGTTTCACCGACATTGAAGAAAAGTTACTTATTGTTTTCTCCTCATCCAGTTCTTCAGTTTCTGGCCATTTGTCATCATCGATGTCGATGCAGCCTCGCCTGTCACATTCGTCAGTAATTCCCTAACATTATGGATCGAGCCACAAGCTCAATTTGTCCCTCCTTTTTTTATCAAGGTCGCGGCAAAATCGATCTCCTCAAATCGCCCAACCTCAACCACCCCAGCATACCCTATACATGGTCGACCAGCCGTAAAATTTTGCCGTCCCTCAGGTGTTATCTTCGCTGACTACCTCGCCAGTCAGTCAATGCCAACCATTCATAGCCAAGGATCGTCTCCCTCTCAGCACCCAACAAATGCCACGTATTTCCCCCAGTACCCAAGTTTCCCCACTCAGCATGGCGATCCCACCCTCCCGAGATGGGCAACCTCAGAACAGCAATTAAATCAAAACTTTCAATCTTAAAGACAAGGAGGAATATATACAATTTCCGAAAGTGACGTGGATGGAACAGGAAATTTGAAAGCTGGAAATCACATTATGTCACTATGTATCCTATTATCGCTATCCGTACATATCTGTATGCGTGTTGTATCTTTTAATCCTTATTTCAATATCATGTGGGCAGGACAGGAAAAACACAGAGAACTCACGTGTCCCGAATACTTTAAATAATGACTGACTACCACATATTCGACTGAAAGCTAGACTTTACGGCATCCGATCTCCAAACCACTTTAACTTCTCTTGATCTTGAACAAGTTCAACATTTTTGATCACGTACCTCCTCATCAAGCCTCTATGGCCAGTTCTTCAAGTTCAGTGCGAAATCCTATCTCACCGACATCCTCTTCACGTGTCCCACATACCCCACCAGACTCTGTTCAACCCAAACCGGCTGACTGTCAGTTTCTACGCAAAATCAGGTGTCGATTAATTAACCCATTTTTCGGATAGATGTCTATTTCAACAGAAATACCGCAGAGTTTTCCGAGGAAGCTGTTCCCCGTGCCCAAAGCGCTCAGCTCAAGCTTGAGCACTATTACAAGGTGGCTGTTGACTCTGCCATAGAGCGTAATGCGAGGTTCGAGAGGTTTCAATGCTGATCTATCGTGCTGATCTCACCCATACGAACAGGCGTGTCGAACTTGAAAGGAAACTTCAGAACGATGTTATGATGTCGGAGGAACGAAAACACCGGCACTTGCAACAACTTGGGAAGAAAGAATCGACATACCTTCGTCTTCGGCGAACGAAATTGGGATTGAATGATTTCCGAACTGTCAAAGTCATCGGCAAGGGTGCATTTGGAGAAGTTGGTTCAAGCATTTTAGCCTCCACCGATCATGTCTTGACGCGCTGTACAGGTTAGGCTTGTCCAAAAAGTCGATACAGGCAAAATATACGCGATGAAGTCTCTAAAGAAGGAGGAAATGCTAAAGAAGGAACAGGTATGTCGCTGGTCTGTTGCGTTTAAGCTTCTTCGGGTGATCCTCATGAAGCCCAGCTAGCTCACGTTCGAGCAGAACGCGACGTCTTGGCCGAATCTGATTCTCCTTGGGTCGTTCAGCTGTACTATTCCTTCCAGGATACTTCTTACCTCTACCTCATCATGGAATTCCTTCCAGGAGGAGATCTGATGACCATGCTAATTAAATATGACACTTTTTCTGAGGATGTCACAAGGTTTTATATCGCGGAATGTGTTCTCGCGATAGAAGCTGTCCATAGATTAGGATTCATTCACCGGTAGGTAGTGACGACGACCTTATGATCATGTCAAACTCAACGGATAATCCAGTGATATAAAACCAGACAATATTTTGATGTAAGGTTCTTCCCCTAGTGTTATGTCGGGCTCGTGTTTGACGCCTTCCAACAGAGACAAAGACGGCCATATAAAGCTTAGCGACTTTGGCCTTTCAACTGGCTTCCAGAAAAAACACGACTCAAGTTATTACCAGCGACTGCTTGACCCTACTAACATTGCGCAATCTCCGATTACCAAGGCTCAAACACAGAGAAATAGCGTCATGGTTAATTCTATTAATCTGACTATGTCGAACAAAGGTCAAATAGCTACCTGGAAAGCCAACCGTCGAAAGATCGTAAGCTTCTCCCATCTCCATCTGGCAGTCTACCGAGCAGTCTTTAGGCCTATTCCACTGTCGGTACTCCGGACTACATCGCTCCAGAGATATTCCTTCAACAAGGTTACGGTAAGGAGTGTGATTGGTGGTCGTTGGGCGCTATAATGTTCGAGTGTTTGGTTGGATATCCTCCCTTCTGCTCCGATTCTACCCATGAGACATACCAGAAGATTATGCAATGGTCTCGTTTTCTCATCTTTCCTGATGATGTTCACTTGAGTCGAGAGTCCGAAGATTTGATCAAGCGGTATGCTCTGCGCTGGTTATTCGTATCTCTTCCTCTGAGCCAAATTTTACCAGATTAATCACATCCGCAGATCGCCGTCTGACTGTCGAACAAATCAAGAATCATTCTTTCTTCTATGGCGTCGACTGGAGCACAGTACGACAAATTGATGCCCCTTTTGTCCCACACCTTCGGTCCATCACAGATACCTCTTATTTCCCCACTGACGACATCGACCAAGCGGACGAAGCAAGACCAGCAGATGCTAGCGAGGCTAGCAAGGATCTGGCGTTCCTCGGGTTTGTGTGATTCTTTCCTCTCTTTACACCGACAATGAATTGTGTATCCTTCCAGATATACCTTCAAACGCTTTAATTTGTCGTGATTCCAAATTCTGTTCAAAATATCTTTTTCGGACATCAAAACTTCTTGCTCGCTATGGATATGTAAGCGTATGGACAATGCAGACGTTTATGGTGGTCATGGGTGCATATACTTGCGATCAGTCGAACGCAGTTTTTCGATTTCTGCAATTACGGAGATTAGATTAGATCGACACGTGAGATCAATCAAAGCATCATGATCAAGAAAAGTTCCGACTTTGAATGACTATGACTTCGTCAACTGCCTACGCTGGCTCTTGGACATCTCTTCCTGAGCCTCTTACTCCATGGATGTATGTAAGGACGTGTTTCAACTTGCATCAAAACTCATCATATAATCAGTCTCGATGTCATTCAATCCATGGGACATACTCATATGACTCCCGTGCAAGCGTCTTGTATTCCGTTGTTCATGAAGCACAAAGACGTCGTTGTTGAAGCCGTGACTGGCTCCGGAAAAACATTGGCCTTTGTAATACCTATATTGGAAAGACTTTTACGGAGGGAATCTAGGCATCGAACAAACGAGATAGGTGCTTTAGTAATTAGTCCCACGCGGTATACCTTGACTCTTTATGTGTACTCACATAGCGGCTGATCCATTACAACAGAGAATTGGCAACACAAATATACTCTATTTTCTGTCTCTTTCTGTCAGCGCAGCCGGCCGAAAATGACCGGTCCCCATCTGCGCCTCAACTTCCCGAGCCACTCTTGCTCATCTCCTCGGCTGAGTCATCTCCGGCGCAGGATATCAAGCGATTCAATGATACTGGAGCAGACATAATAATAGGGACACCAGGTCGTGTCGAGGAGTTCCTGTTGGGAAAGGGCAAAGGAGTCGTTAGTGTTCGAGAACTCGAAGTACTTGTGTTAGACGAGGCAGACCGGTATGCATACAACAGATTTACATGGCCTGTTCTCATATGGTATCAGTTTGTTAGATTTGGGATTTCAGCAAACTTTGACCAGCATCTTGACTCACCTCCCAAAACAACGTCGGACAGGACTTTTCAGTGCAACTATGACCGACGCCGACGCTCTTTCAGAGCTGGTACGTGTTGGCCTCCGAAATCCGGCGCGAATTGTGGTCAAAGTACAGTCCAAGAAAAGGGTTAAGCAGGAAGACGGGAAGAGAAAGAAGGTTGAGGAAGTCGTAGAGGAGCGAAGAATACCTTCTAGGTAAGTTGAGAAAAAGGTGCCCACTGTCGTGGAAAACTAATTTCTCACTGTAGCCTCGACAATTATTATCTTACATGTCGTGCATCAGAGAAAGTCGTCCAACTCTGCCGCATCATTGCCCACGAGATCCGCGAACACCGATCTTCGCAGTTCATCGTCTACTTTTCTACTTGTGCATGTGTTGATTATTTCTACAAAGTAAGTCACGTTTGTATTTCATGATGAGATGTTACTTCTATTCATCTGCGTTAGGTCCTTCCAAGCCTGTTTCCCACTTCGGTCACTCTGTATTCGCTACACGGGAACTTGCCTCCTGCAGCGCGAACCCGTACCCTGTCGTCCTTTTCTTCCGCAATATCTACTCCTTCCGCGCCCTCAATCCTTCTTGCGACAGACGTCGCTGCCCGCGGCCTTGACCTGCCTCATGTCGATGTTGTCATACAGTTTGATCCTCCGTCAGATCCCAAAGCCTTCTCGCATAGATGTGGCCGCACAGCGAGGGCAGGAAGAAGCGGACACGCGTGGGTTCTATTGGTTGGGAGAGAAGCAGAGTATATCGGTCAGTGAAGTGCTTGTGATCTTCCTAGGACGATATTGAGGAAGCTGAAGACTTCATGTCCATCCGAAAGATACCGTTTCAGCGCAGGGAATATCTAACAGGGGAAAATTTACTGTTGACGAACAATGATGAGAATCTTCGGGAAGATCCACAAGTTGCGGAACATGTTAAAGGAATACGAGAAACTCTCCTTACGGACCGTGGCTTACATGATCGGGTAAGTTAATTTTACTTCGTCTAAAGTAACCCTCAATGATATTTCAATGTCTAGGCTGCCAAGGCATTCGTTTCTTTTGTCCGTGCTTACTCCAAGCACGAGGCGTCGTATATTTTCCGCATAAAAGATCTCGACCTTGTTGGAGTGGCGAAGAGCTTTGGACTTCTGCGCTTGCCTCGGATGCCGGAGCTAAAGGACGTTGATGTAGAAACCTGGGAAGATGCCCAGGTCGACGTCAGTATTATTTTGTCTTTGAATCTTCTCCAGTTTCTGAGGTTTCTGGTACAGTGGGATACATATTCTTATGCAGACAAAGCGCAAGAAGCCAGAAGATTGGCTCAAAGGACAGCAGAAAAGTCTCGAAGTGAAGAACAGTCACGGAGAGTAACACAAGCAGAAAAAAAGAAGGCGAATATTGCTTGGAGTGCGCAAATACAAAGGAAAGAAACGAAAGAGCTTCGTAGAGAAAAGCGCCTGCGGAAGAAACAGTGGCTACAGTCTCAAGCTCAGACTCGAGCTACATCTGGGCTTCCAAACGGAAGTTCGTTGAAGAGAGGTAGAGAAGATAAAGAAACTGTCAGTTCTGATGATGACGTTGATGCGGATGCTTGGGATGAACTGGCACGGGAAGAGAGAATGGCCAAAAAGGTCAGGAAAGGTGTCATCAATCAGAAGGCCTTCGATGCAGAATTTGGTATTGAATTGTCGTGAGACCGATTTTTTCTCTTCGATCATTTTTTGTAGTTTCAGGTTTTGTATCGTACAAAGATTGATTAATTACATGACACCTATCCTAACATCCTAGATCCATACGCAATATAAAGATAGATTGGTACAACCGAGCCTTTGTAAAAAAAAGTCTTCTACTAATCACGGCCAGTTACGGTTATGTCATTCACGTGGTCGTAGTAGGGGCCGCATCTACAAAAGAAGGCATTAGGCACTGGAACATTTATCAAGGTCAGGGAAGGAAAACTTTACCATCTCTACAAACACTGGCAATAATGTTGGAATATGCTGGAGTTCAGGCGGCTTTAATGCCGGCATCCCCTTTCTCTTTTTTGAGCCTGCTGACTTCTGGCTCAATTTAGACGATCTCGGCTTAGCCGGCTGATCGGAATGGAAGGTTGACTGCTGCCGTTGATTCGATTGTGGAGGTGCTACGGGAGTTCGTGGATATTCGTGGGGATGTACACGTGGACCTAGGGGAACTGGTTTGGAGAACTTGTCAACTGTGGCGCTCTTCGGCAATGAGGAAAGTCTTGGCATAGGTGGCAACTCCTGGCTGCGCCTTGGCAGGGACTTGGAATTTAGGGAGAGTGATCTTTTTCGAGGTGCTTCAACTCGAGTGACAGGGATTGGTCGTAATTGAGCTGGTTTCTCCACCACGAGCGTCTGCGATCGTTTAGGCGAGATAGCTGCGTGATCATGACTTTGACGTGAAGGTAAACTGCCTTCCTCATCGCTACTGTCCTCCAGATCGCTTTCACCAGAGAACGATCCATCTGTCGACTCAATTTCACTTGAATCATTATCATCATCGTCATACTCATCACTCGATTCTTCATCGGTTTCCTCCGCCGCAAGATCGTCCGCATCGCCGTGAATAAGCTCGCCAAAGTCGATTTCGCCAATGACACCGTTCACAAGATTTTGAGTTACTTCATCTTCCATCTCGGCATTGCCGTCTCGTTCCTGAATACGCCCAAAGCGGCGACGAAGTTTCCCCTCGTAGGCAACCTTGAGTTTATAATGGTATCGTGCAACCTCATCGACCTCGTTGAGGATGTCATCACGGTCCTTGCCAGTATGAGGCAGGAGAAATTCAAGGCTCAATGGTGAACCCAAACCTTCGCGCACAACTGTCAAAAATAGTTCGACCCAGTGCATAAGACCACCAAATAGGTTTTCGCCCTTAGAGTGGACCTTATGGACGAAATGATAGAATGACTGTTCGTGGCGTTGAATCAGGTTGATAAACGCCTGAACTGTTCTAGACGAATCCTCTTGAATCACTTTGTCAGGGACGTTAGGTTTACAATCAAGGTAATGTAGAACATAAAAGCTTAGCATACGTTCTACTTGTTCGACTGTCTTGATCAAATCATTAATAAAGCTCTGCAAGTCACTAAGAGAGTCAGCAATGCTGGCAGCGCGATAAACCTGGGCCAGGGGCGTATAGAAAATCGTGATGATATCCTTCAAGAGTTCAGCGGTAAAACCCTGAAAAGGATGAATGTTGAGTAGCAATGACAAATGACGATCGCACCTCGAAGATCAGCGCGATCAACTGTTCACGATCCCGTAACCTTGAATATAAATGGGTTAGCACTTTCAAGTCTTCCATAAGCCATGCATCTTCATTCTGTGGTCCATCGTCGTCGTCAGAGTCTGCTAAAGTTGCTCTGTACTTTAAGTAGAGCTCGTGCGCTCTATGAGCCTTGGCGAGACGATGAATCTGTGCCCGAGACATTACAGGTTCAACACTAGCGCGTAGGACATACGTCAGGAGGTTCATTCCTTCAGCAGCTTTATATTATTGAACAGAGAAGTAGTCAGTCGTTGACTTGTTGAGCAGAGTCAAAACAGACCAGCATCAGCCTTGTATATATCTTGAATTTCTCGAGGGGCATAGACGAATTGACGAATCTTAGCACACATGATAGGGTCATCGATCTTGTCTTTGACAGCTTCGATATCCCCTTCCAGAGCCTTCACTTCCTCGGTCAGCGAACTGGTAAACATTCTAACAAGAATCTAGACCTATTTGGAAGACTTTTGGTTCAATAATGCTCACCTTTGAAGAAGGCTACGACCACCGAAAGGTTGTGCAAGAAAGAGGTCGAGCACACCTTAATCAAAATATCAGAACAACCATTGATGTTGAACGAAATAAGACCTTACGCACCTCGAATCATGGCAATAGGGTTGCTGATCTTTAGCACTCCCTTCAACATAAAGTAAGGCATTAATCCATGAATTCTTTTGAGACCTGCAAAAGTTTCTGAAGAATTATCGGAGGCAACGAACTGGTGGAACACAGTAGAAGCCATGCTAGATATCTAGTGTGAGATACAAATCATCCGGAAAGGGACAACCATACGATATTCGAGCCCATTCAAGGACTGCCTGATAATTCGCTGGAAGACCACGGACGTCCGGAGTAACTTTGACGGTTGCGAATATGTGTGTCAAACCATCTTGAGGCATCTTGAGCAGAGGATGATATGATGAGAACAAACGCGTACCTTTCCCCATCAAATCGCCCTTCACACTCTTTATAGCCTCTCTTAGTCCGTCCACACGACTCGCAATCTCTTTTGCAAACCTCTTCCTTCCATCCTCCCGAGTATTGTCCACTTCCTCCCTTCGTTGTGCATCCTCGGATTCAGCCTGTGTCAGCTTCACCGGGCCCGAGAGAAGGAATGACATCATAACCGGAGACGAAGCGATTTTGGAGGTTGCAATGAGCGTATGGAGGTAAGACCGAAGTGTAAGCCTATTCTTCTCGCGAGCAAGGCGTGATGTCGACAGACCCATTTGAGATGGTGATTGAGGTATGTTTGTGGGGGAATATTGACCTAGGTCATTCGGTGGTGTGAGGCTCATTGGAGTACTCATGACCGCTGTTCTATCTTTCGGTGGAGGCAGGCGGATCTCGTCATTTGGATGGGCTTTTTGCAACTGCATTAGAGTCAGCGGATGGATGAAAGCTAGGAGAGATAGATATACTTCGGCAGCCAATGTCCTGAAATCGCCGTATCTTCGAGCGACAAACACGTCGGCAAAACCGGTACGCCGTGTGCGGATAATGAATTCCTGTAAGAACGTTATGTGGCGTTGCAAAGGCGAAAACGGAGTAACGCGCCTCATGAGCGCGACTGCGCATCCGACCCTTGTCAACAACAGTTTTCACACCAATGACGTTGACCTCGAAAACAGCCCTTGTTCTAGGCATCTTTGCCGTTCTTTTCCGCGCAAGCATCTCGATACGGTCTAGATCAGATTGATTCAAGCGGACTACCTGCTCCTGCTCGACAAGCTTGATGGCAGATCCCACAAACATAGCTAGACTTCGCTCAACTCTCGCAAGAAGTTTTTTGCGAGAAGCTTGGTCAGTGTTTTCGTCGGCGTTGTCATCATCCAATACAGACGTAGGTGAAAGATTTCTGGATAGAGCGGAAGAAACAAAGGGTTGTAACTTCTCTGAATAGAAATCCTTTGGCGCAGCAACCATGAACGGAAAGGTGAGTACAAACTGGCGGAAGATGTATCGAAGAAATGGGAGATCGACAAAGGGGGCATCTTTAGGAGGTGGCGAGAACGGTGGCCCAAGGAAGGAAAGCGTACTTGAGTTATTTGGGGTGTACGTGGTGATGGAGTCAATCTCTCGTCTGAACTGGAGCTGAACTAGGGATTTTTTGAGGTAGTGAGCGCGTACTGGGGTCAAATCGGTGGATTGGGGGAAGGCGGGAATAGGAGGTTGTTCTTGAGATTCTGACGCTAGCTCTGCGCCGTCGAGAGGACTGTCATCGCTTACTGCCACGAGAGATTCACTGTTGACCGTGGTGAGCGGAGGCAATGGTGGAATTTGGCGTGTGGGACGCCGGGGTCGTGGTGGGGGGATGGGCGGTGCAGGTGGATTATTCCGTGCATAATTCGCGTATGAAGACTGTGGAGTCTGGTGAAGCTCGTCGTTCGTCGCGATGTCCATGATAGCGGCCAACACTGCCGAAACGGACTTTGAGACTTACCATAACTACGTCAGGCTGCTTGATTGATGAGATAACATTTCAATCTTATCTCGCTTCCTTTCTTGACATATGGAACAAAATATGCTACTATACAAATATCGACATTACATCCACCAAGTGCTCCTAGATACCAATAAAAACATAATACGTGATAACAATACAATCCGTGAAGCTTGGGTACATGAGTAGCTGAGTGTAAAACCTCCATGAGAAGGGGAAAGAGCAGGAGGAAGGCAGACCGCACTTGAAAACGCGTCCGTAATCATTACGATAGACACAGCTCCCACACATCTGGGCCTCGTAGGCGCAAGCCCAGAAACATCTTCTTCTGTCCAAGCATGTCGACTAGCTTGAGTCCTTTCGACTTCTCAATTGCGCGGACTTTCTCATCCATGATCTTCTGATACCGACGCCGGAATGCAGCAGAAGCGCTGCGTTGAGCATCTGGCGACAGTCGCTTAAAGTCCGCTTCGGAAACGGAGGCGCGCAGGTATGTGTATATAGCGCACAATACGTCCATAATGGTCACTCCGTCTTCGCGTCGTGATGCTACAACGGAGATGGACCGATGCGGTAACGCCTCGCATACAATGGTCATTGAGGGTAAGGCAGGGTATGTCGCTTGGTCGTTCAAAAACCAATCAAGAAGTCCACGGTGGACGAGTGCGTTTTCTGGCGGGAGCGTAAGGTCATAACAAATGAGACGTTCGCGTATGCTGAGTTTAGGATTCAGACGGATTTCCAAATAAGGAAGAGCTGGGGAGCCGGACGCAGGTAAAATAGACGGCGAGTAGTCTGACTGGGGGGTGGAAGGGATACCGTGGAAGCGAACGCACTTTCCTGGCATGTTATAGTAGGGCTAGCGTATGTGTGAGCAAGCGATATGCAGACGCGTATTCGTGTGCAGTTATGAGGATTTGCATTTCGATCGTGTGAAGTGTATATATATGGTTACAGGGTAACAGATCTAGAACCACTTCCATACAAAGGATAACGCTGTAGTGAGTTTTTCGTAGTCACCGCCTCCGTTTGATGACAGTCCTTGACTCGTTTTGTATTGGATTAGTAAGTGGGTCCTGACTTTGATCAAGGGCGGCCTCCATATTTGGCTTTCCCGACTAAAAAGCACATAAAATGCAATACATGTGCATATGTTAGGTATCTAGGTAATTGTTCCATATGATTTTGCAGCGATCTGTCGTACAAAAGATATTTCTCTAGTCAGATCACCCTAAAGGACAACGTATGCGCCCCCCCGCCTGAGTGGGCGCTCGTGAACCTTCCTCACATCGCCCCTGGCGCTGGATGTCTTCTGGAAGCCCTGGAAGCGCGTGGGAAAGTTCCGCAGGGAGCATGGGCGATCAATCTGCCCAGGTCCAGCAGAAAAAGCGAGAGGACCTGGCGGATACCTTTCGGGGGCATTGCGCAGTCGCAGATATATTGGTGCCACTTTGACAAACACAGCACTTTTTTATGGAGATATCACCGCTTTATCAGACCGTCCCCGTCTGGTGCTCCATTGGCGTGGTACTGTGCAACACCGCTGGTTTCCCAACTTGAACTTGCTCAATTACACAGCATTTTCTAACGGATTTATCATACTGATGTATATTTATTATTACGCCTCTTTCAACACTGGATTCGGTCAGTTTTGGCCGGGCATTTTCCATGTATTCCATTCAAAGTACGTGCGCGTGCGGAAGAACGTCCAATATCTGTTGATGCCACCACGTCCTCATCATTAAGCAATGATGTTGACATGGTTTTCAGACTCAGAATTTAGCCTTGTTTGGAGACGTATTTGTATGCCTTCCAAGAAGTAAAACCTGGTCCAAGCCGTCGGGTCGTCAGTACGCGTCAGTTCCAACTTCCTTTGGATCTGTCCATAATACGTGGAAGGTGATCGGCGTTTGTCGACTTTCTACAAGCGTCTAATGCGTAGTACCGAGTAATTAGTGTCAAGCATAATGGGGGCAGAGCCTTCTATAGTTTAATGGCTTCCAACAAAGGATACTCTTTTTTTTGGAGTAGCGTTTGTCTTAGTGTCGGCCCGGCGCCCTGGGTGACCCGCTTGCTTGACACCTGGGATTGACACCAGGTAACAAAGGATACCATGCATCGACCAAACGGTATGACAGTAATAGAGCAATCAAGCTTAAAAATCGGTCTGGGGAAAACAAGACACATCGAGGCAAGTCAAATCTGCCAAAATTTTCTCGATTAATCTCTGCCGCTCTCGATTTTTTGGACTTTGTTCGAGTCAAATTAAGTTAAGGGAAGGTAGAGCAAAATCATCTGTTGTCGGACCATTATTAATCTTATCTCGATTACACTCGATTACGCACGCTTCTTGTTAACTAATACCAATACATGCATAGACATCTAGACGATTTAGACGTCTGCCTGCTTGATGCACCAATGTTTCGAATAAAGGAACTTGGAGAGAATTACAATCATCGAATATGAGAACATAGACATATTGAGGGCGAGCGGAACGAAACTGTCTTGTCGATTCAAGGATTTGTGCGGGAAAGTCGCAGACTTCGTCCATGAGAAGGGAAAATAACATCTGAACAGGTCTAACTGAGAGAACATAGTCTTTCGTTGTGCAAAGATGCAAAACATGCGTTCTAACCAAAGAGTTGGGTTGGAGGTCGTGCAAGTTTCTTGATTAGTTTATGTTCAGTAATCTCAACGAGTCACCTTCAAAAGCACAACTCTAGATATATAAACTCAGCCCCACAACAAACATCCGGTAAGTATGAAGAGACAGTTTCGATGCCAAAGTAATAACTGGGAATTCAGCCCACAACGAAAACCCGGGGAATATGAAGAGAAAGGTTCATCGTAAAGGCAATACTTGGGAGAATATATAGACATAAAAGATCGATGAAGTCCAAAACAAACAGGAAACATGGAATGGTCAAAGGATCGAGAGGTGCGGTACGTGGATGTACCTGTACTCAAACATCTGTTGTACAGTTATACAAAACCCGCGGGGAAAAATCCAGCCCGCGCAAAGTAACCTTGGTGAGAATCCGCCGCGATACGTAGTACGCATAAATTAACGTTTGCGAATGGAAGTAGAAGGCATAGGCACTTGAACACTGTCACGATCAAAGCCCAACGGGTATGATGATAAATCACTCGTGAGAGCAAGAGTGTCCAAGCTTGCTCGTTGACGATGATTGAGAGAACTCGGAGGCGCTGAGCTTTCTCCAGTTTCAATTTGGAAGGGGAAGGACCCAAGACCAGACGACGACGTCGACAGCTGAGAGCCTGTTGACATCCCCAGCGTTTGTCTACTTGGGGGTGGCGGAAGAGAATCTCCTTCAACAGCATTGACTTGTGCATTGACCAATGACTTGTTGTCATAAAATGCCTCTTGCCCAAGGGGTGAAGGCGGAGCAATTTTAATTACATGTTGACTCTTCGAGGAAATCGGTGAAGTCAATGTCGTACTGTTGAACGACTGTAGCGTCAACGGAGAGACCGGAGGAGACCTCACAGGGCGGTCAGATATGGGCGATGGGGGAACGAAAGGGAAAGATTCTAAAATCGAATCGGCACGCGTGGAAGTGGTTCCACTCGAAGCCCTACGGTTACCATCCGAGCCCTGTGCTTGAGATTGTGCAGGCACCTGCCTTCTTTGTTCTTGATCAAGCATAGTCGCAGAATTTGGCGTAGGAGGGCTGACCAACCTGCCCATCGTAGTCCTGTAAGTTGAACGAGTATTGCCAATGGGGCTCAACCCAACATGAACTCGGGTTGCACTTCCAATATCAACGACAGAGCCTGATTGAGTACTGATGCTAGAAGGACGGCTGGCGTCTTCGGATCGCGCCCAAGGTGCATTCGGAACATCTGGGATCCAATCCGACTGTTGGGATTCACGAGCGGTGGTAGGTATTGTTGCGAGAGTTGATGTCGTCAGTGCGGGCGACACACCATATTCAACACTAATTGAAGCACCATCACGGAAGGGATCATTAGGGTGATCATCACCTTTGTTCATATCGGCTAATACAAAGGATGTAGAAGCCAAGGGGGATTTGTTCACAGGCCGAGTGTTGGTAGGGGTCTTCAAAGAGTCAGAACTAGATGGAAGCGGTCCGGGTGCATTGATAACCTCAGCTTTGACGACGCCCAAGACCTGTCGAACTGCGCCTTTGCTTTGTGTGATGATCATTGGTGCTTCGTTGAGTAGATCACTTGAAAAGCTAGCGTTTGATCCAAACGAGTTCCTATTTGTGAAACCGGAGATACCAGAGCGAGTGGAAAGAGCGGACTTGCCGGGCAGATTCAGAGAGTCGATTGACACATTAACGTGGTTGAGATCCAGGTCGGGAGAGCGAGCAGGGCGGATGGGCGGTGACCCTGTTGGCAACTGGGTGTGACCCCCAGATGAAGGCGAGAGGGAGCGTCGAGTTTTTGGAGGCACTAGGGCAATGGGTATGACATTCGTTCCCTCAGTACCGGCAGTTTGAATGGATGATGTGGCGTCACCAAAGGGATCATTGTTTGATCGTTGTGAGGTGTTATAGTGAGGGGAAGATCGTTGTGTATTGGGATCGAGGTCAATTGTAGTATTGGAATTAGAATAGACACGGACGGGGTTGACTTGGGTTGGCGGATTGGCATACTTTTCTGTAGGATCGGGCCTGTTGAGCACTGTTTCGGCTGCAGCTGGGATATCTTTTGGAGGCTCGCGAGCAGCAGCAAGCCGTTGACGAATCCGTGACCTGCGTCTGTACCAGAAAAAGAAGGTTATTACTATGCCGAGGAAGACAAATGCTCCCACGATGGCGCCTGCCGTAGCGCCCTTGCTAGTGCCGCCAGAGTCAGAAGTGCCTGAGCTAGACTTGGATACGCAGCGTGTTGTAGCGCATGTGAGGCAGTCTCTGGAGGGACAGATGAGAGGGGAGTCAGGTGTGAGCAGTTGGTGAGACGGACCTGTTGATCTGGATGCAAACCTGGTCAGAAGAGCAATTGCAGACAGGATCGGGGCAGGTGGCGATGCAAGAGGGAGCGGACGACTGGCGGGGAAGGAGGGCCTCGATGTGCATGAGAAGAGAAAAACGAACGAACGTGAAGAGCGCAGAGCGATGTGGGAAGGAACAGATTCTTTACAGCTTATCTAATACAATCAGGCCAACAAGCCGACCACAGCCATGCATCCCGCCATCTCTGTTTCACACCTCACCTACAGTCACCAGCACGGCTCAGATCCATCAATTGTCGATATCAGTCTTGCCCTCCCCCGCGGTTCCCGCACCATCATCGTCGGTGCCAATGGAGGTATCCCGCATCCCTTTGCCCGCCATTCATTTCCGTTGAACCCCGTTTTTCAGCGGGTAAATCCACCCTCTTACAAATTCTAGCTGGCAAGAGGCTTGTTAGTACAGAGGGTGCCCACATCTTTGTCCAGGGCCGTGACGTGTTCCGTGATTCACCGCCTGGCGTCAGTTTCCTGGGAACGGAGTGGTCCGTGATATAGCGTCCGTGCACACTCACCAGCTGCTTCAAGTCATGATTTGATTAGGGCGATGAATCCAGTGGTCCGCGGAGACATTGTCGTCTCGGCATTCTTGGACTCTGTTGGCGGTTATCGCCACAAAGAGAGAAGGGACAGGCTTCTTGATATTCTTGATGTTGATCTCGACTGGCACATGCATCAGATTTCCGACGGTGAAAGACGTCGTGTCCAGCTCTGTTTTGGCCTTATGGTACCGTGGGATGTCTTACTCCTTGACGAGGTCTGAGCTCCTTGTCAGCTATCGTTCTATTGCCTAAACTTCTACCTAGGTCACTGTAGACCTCGATGTACTTGTCCGGGATGACTTACTTAATTTTCTCAAAACTGATAGCGAACAGCGCGGGGCAACAATCCTCTGCAAGTAGCTTTCGTTTCCTCTTATATCCAATACTTAATCACCATCTAGATGCAACGCATATCTTTGATGGATTAAACAACTTCCCCACCCACGTTATGCATATGCGCTTAGGTTCTGTTATAGAACCTCCGACTGCCTGGCCTATATCCTCGGCTTCTTCGTTGATGTCTCAGTTTGGCTCTCCAACGCCTTTGTATGCTGTCGCTTTACAGTGGCTCAAGGAAGATAGAGACAACCGTCAAGAACTAGAGCGCAACGGCAGGAAAAAACGAGGTGCACGTCGTGATCAGGTATTTATATTGCATCTATGATTCCACTGCTATTTGATTGTTTCAAAGATCCTTCCAACAGATTCAGAGACCTTTTACAAGAAGTAGGTTCATCTCTTGATGTTTCTATTCCACTTTTCACGATGCCTGTAGATACGACTATAGTCACTGATTTTATATTGGGGAGTTTAACCTCCCATGTCATGTCTTTCGCATGTTTCTTGAAAGACTAGTTGGCATTGGCTATGTGATTTTATCCAGCCTTTTGTACATACACACAAAAGTTTGCGTGGGATGATTTGGACTCGCTGAGTTTGAAAGTGAAAAAGTGGACATGATCAGTCTTTTATGTAAATGACTATCGCTATCCTCAATATGAACCAATCCACTTCAATACAATCAGAGATTATAGACCTGACGGGACCACAATATGAGGTGTCTTCCAAATCGATCAACCCAATGGCAGTGGAACAGGAGAAGAAGAAGCCCCGGAGGAGGAAGAGAAAAAGAACCGAAGGAGACAGCACGCCCAGTCTTGCGCCAACCAGAGCTGCTTCTCCAGTAGAAGGGCAAATTGAATTCAAGACGATAGACGCCGCTCATGACGATCCCGATGTTCCGCTCAATGATGAAGCCGGCCATCGCAAGGAACGGCGCTCGAACGAAAAGAGCGAACGACAGATTGTATCTTCATCATCCACATCCTCCCCGCTGAAGGAACCAAAGCAAGAAGATCTATTTTTCATCGACCTTGAACCTGTTCCGTTCTCTGCTGCATCCCAACTTCCCTCGACCTTGACCGTCGCGTTAGAGAAAACAACAGAGCTATTACTCCCTGCCCATGTATCAGTATTTGGGGTAGAACCCGCAGAATTACTGGCTCCAGAAACCGAAATATCCAATGAAGAATTCATCGAGTACCTAGATTTTGATGATAACAGTAAAGTACGAGTCTCGTCTGGTCGTTCATGTCGGACCTCATGCAACTCTTATAGAATATTGTTCGCTATTTTGAGGAACCTTTACCAGAATCTTCAAAACACAATAGAGCAGTGTGCAAAAATTGCGGGGCAGAAGGAAAACACACAACAGCAACATGCCCAGTTCTAATAGTATGTCGTTTTGTACTCTTGAGAACTTTCCTGATTCAACTCTTGAATAAGTGTTTGACATGCGGTGCGCGCGATGAGCACAGCACACGATCATGTCCAATCAGTAAAACATGCTTTACCTGTGGAATGAAGGGTCATATCAATGCTGTGCGTATATCAATCCACGATATTGGTGGTAATAATGTTCTATTTTGATATGGAATTACAGACGTGTCCTAATCGAGGAGCTGCTCGACGTGGGGAGTTGGACAGATATGATGATTGTGATCGCTGTGGTTCAGAACGTCACAAGACAAACGTAAGTTCGCAGTGATTCGCATCAAGTATCCGCGCTAAACACTGTACAGGAATGCCCTACATTATGGCGCCTTTATGAGTATCTTACCGAAGAAGCAAAATGTCTCGTACTCCGAATGCGAAAGGAGAAACAGAATCTTGCTCTTGGAGACGGGGGAGAAGGATATATCGCCGATGACAAGTGGTGTTATAACTGTGGGACTTTCGGACACTGGGGCGATGTGAGTTTCTGCATGAAATATTGAAGAAAACGGAGTTCACCCCTTTAATTAGGACTGTGAGGATGTGCCACACCGCCAAGACGTGCCCGATGAGTATTCTGCCTTCAGTGAGCATAATACTTTGTCAGGGCCGTTCTTTGATTCTGTCACGGAACCTACTGCCTCACAATCGCGTCGACGTGGGCGCCGTGACCGCGATCCTTACTACGACTTACCACCTTCGTGGGGTCACGTTCCCGATAATGTTGGCCAAAAGGGAAGACGCGACAATACGGCGAAAATGGAACGGAGAGCTCAAGAACAGGCAGCAGAGGATGATCCAGATGATTGGTTTGGTAACTCACAGAATGCGCGTAACCGTGAGGTTGCCCGGAACAACAGCGGGAGAAAGTCCAACCTACCAAAGAAATTGGTTTTTGGGAAATTTCTTGAAGAAAGCACCAAGCACTTTCGTCCCCCCTCCCCGCCCAAACTTTTGGACCGTATTGGAGATGTATATTACGCTGGCCAATCTCGATCAGAAAAAAGTTTGACTGAAGCAGGACCTCCACGCAAGTTAAAACGAGATCGCAAACGTAATGACAGGAATGAGCGCGATCGCGAGCTGCGCTGGCGGGATGATGTCGGTCCTCGATACAAGGGAGGGTATTCTAGATGACTTTGAGGATGTTCCATGTGCAGTGTAATCTCCGAACACCAAAAACATAAATGATGTAAAATCTTAAAAGATCAACTGATGTTGACAGGTTATTTTTCTATCAATTTGTGTGATCAAACTATGGATATGTAATGAAGTCTGTCTCAGCCAGATGACGTTGAACGTGTTTGTCTCGTACATCTGAATAGCTTGCAATAGCTTTCGCTTAGCTGCGCCATCCCTTAAGCTTCAATGCTGATAAACAAAGGTTTATTCAATGCTGAGTCGTTGAGCTCCTCGATACCAACTCGTACAACGTCTTACCGCTCATCTGCATCAGAAACGATTAGCGTAGTTACGCGCACAGCAGTTTCACTTGAATATGCCTCCATTCGACACCATGGACATTGCCCTCTTGGAATGTATGTCATGCCTTCAGTCGAGAATCTTCTGGTCTGGGATGCCGTCTTTTTTGTGCATCAAGGTATGGTTTATCCGGCAAAATGAGTGCACTCATAGAACGCTGAACGTGTTGTAGGATATTATGCAGATGCCATTCTCAAGTTTCGCATCAGCTTTCCTTCAACATATCCTGATAAACAGCCCTCGGTGCACTTTGTAACGGACGTATTCCATCCGCTTATTGATAACCAAACGGGCACTTTCAACATGGCGTCGAGATTCAGACCATGGAGGTGAGAAAAGACCGCATGATATAGTCCGTTCTCATGGAGAGTTTCAGACCCAAAGAACATCATGTTTTTGATATACTTCACTATATAAAAGCAGCATTCAAGAGGAAAGCGCTCGATGAACTTCAGGAGTCGGATTGCCTGAACAAAGAGGCGTTTCGGTAACTTACATCTCCTGTATCTACTGTGGACTCACGCTGATCTCGGTCAGATTGTCAGTAAACTTTACAATACATCTGCCATTTGTTAACATGAATACAGATATCGCAACGCGACGTCCTCATTTGCGGCTCTGGCGACGCAGTCATCCAACCTATCTCAATCTCCGTCGGCACTATTCAATAGCGATCACCCATCCATTACAGGGAAAGCATCAGAGGGTATTAAGTTCAAAGAATTGACAAAGAACGAATTGCAAACGGGCCGAGCAGCTCTTGGATTGAGTGGATGGGTCGAGGATAGTTGAATCCATTGTCAAAGCGAGTGGCAAATCTATATTACTCCAATAGTCTTCAGCTAGAGTGAAGGACTCCTTCTACACTTTGAGCGGAAGAGGACTGTATATTATGGATATGGATCTGGAATCATCAGCCGCGAAAGTTTTTGTAAGGACATTTGCATACTGTGGGACTATCTCAATGTGCAATAATCACTGCGGGCGCTGGAAGTTGTTTCCCTTGGGAAAAAGGAAGAAAACATGTTACCCAGCTTTCATGACATGTTTGTTTAGGATATAAATAAGCATTTTTGTATTGCAAAATGTTCACGTTTCACCCTTGCTGCAAAATAATGTCTTTACCTTTCTTTTGCTAGTGTAAACAAGTAATTTGTTTTATTGTTGTTCATTCTATACTTCGTGAGGAAAGAAAAAGTAAATTCATCATGGAAACAGGCATTGAAGTAAACAACTATTACAGGCAGTTGCAATATTTCCAGTGATATTACATGCTTCTTTCTTCAATTGCCATAGGATTCTTCACATGGAGCTCCTGAAACAAAATATAAGAATAGGCAATAGACATAAGAGCAGACAGTGGCTACTGGTAGAGCCAACATGATGAAGGAAATGACTAGTAGCTCTGATAAAATGGATAAGCATCAATGTCATTGGTCTTGGTCAGAAACATGTATGTTTCATTTGATTTCTCATCTTTTGAATTTCTTCTATTTTAGTTACTTACAATTTAAAAGCCCTTTGAAAGACTTCACTTATCTCACAAGTATGACTAGTCTTATACAGCTGGTTACCTGGAGTTAAAATCATCCTCAATTTTTTATTTTATTTTTATTTTTTTGGTGGTGTCAGTAGACAGTGCATAGTTGTCAACCTCTACTGTTCAGTACATGTGTGGGGAACTCGCTTAAGAAAATACATGCAGTTTCACACCTAGGTCATGAGAGCTACTCTGACAGAAATGCTTTTACACACAATGTGTGACTTGGTAATTATCCAATATCCACTAAAACTGCAGTTATTTTTCTCCATGACCTGAGCAGTGTCAAGTCTTCCAGCATGAGGTTTTTTCAGGTGCTCTTGACAATTTCAGGTTTGACTGCTTTCTTCCCAAACCTCTCTGTGTCTGTTGCTAGGCAGTTTAGTTTTATTTTTCTTTCCAATGCAGTCTTTATTCTTAATGTTAGGGGACTGCTATTTCACGTTTATTCCTTCACTATTTTTTCACACTTTCTCCACCCATTTCATGTCTATTTCTTCACTTCTCAGCCTTGCTTTCAACTCTCTAGACTTCTGCCTACTTGGTTGGGGGCTATCACAGGCCATACCTGTCAGGAAACTCCCCTCTCCATTTCTTTTCTTCTCAAGTTCATTTACTATTACTACCTTTACTAACTTATTCATTATGCCAGCCCAAATTCCAATGGCTAATTATGTCAGCATCCAACAGGTTAACCCCAGCACAGCCACACTTATCACAGTCAGGTGACTGACTGCACTATTATTTTCAGGCTCCTGGCTTGGGGGAATCCTTAGACTTGTTCTCTTTGAATTTCCCTCTGCCAGGTGATTAGCTACATTCTGTTGTATTGTAATGAGTTCTAATATACTTTGGATTTTCCTCTGCTAGTTGTGTGATTAGCTGCAGCTCCTGGAAGTCGCCCTTACAAATACCTCTTTGATTTACTCAGCCCAGTGCCAAACTCCCTCAAACATCAAATTGGTTTAAGTTTCAAAAGAGGGAGTTTTTCTAGCCCTCAAGCCATTATTTACTCCCTTTTTTCAGACTCAGCTGCACATGTGACCCAGACATGTGACATAAACATGTGATCCAAACAGGGGATCTGGACATGTGACCATGACATGTGACTTACATATCATGTGACTTACTTTTATTTTCTTTAAGTGTCTAGCAGAGTGAATCCTTAGACTTGTTTTCTTTGTATTTTTCTCTTCCAGGTAAGTAGTTATTGTGATATTGTTAGTATACACTCTAATATATTTTGAATTTTCTTCTGCCAGCTGTGTGACTGAGTCACAGCCCCCAGAGGTTTTCCTTACAATCAGGCTGTTTATTGCAATTTGTGAGTTGCTCTTAACCAGAATAGATTGTATGCTGGGGACTGAACATGCTGCTTCTAGAATGGCTACAGCCTCTCTGGTATTGTTGGTTTGAGCAATATATCATAGCAGTTTAATTTCTCTGTTTCTTGGATTGTCATGATTGAACCAGATTCCCATGCCTGCAGCTGCTATTCTATTATGATTTTTTAGGCAGGACCTGTTCATGTGAATTGTTACCAGAGGTGGAACTGTTAGGTTGTAATAAGTGTGACAAGGTAAGGAGGTATTATAGACACAACCTCAAGGCCATTGAAGCCATGCATTTCCTTTGTCTAAACTCTCATATATACTAAATGAATAGAATTGTACCCTCAGTTCTGTTTATGTATTCTGACAGTATGTTACCTACAGTTAATTTTATGCATTAAATATACTAAACAAATATGTACCTAGATTGCTACTTACCACATATCTATCTAGGTGTTGATCACACCCTCAAACTGTCTGCTGCTATATCAGGTTCCAACAGGACATGGGCCTACCTTGAGCACATTTACTTATTGAAGTCTTGGTGCTCAGAACTCTATTTGTCTGACCAATGCTGATTGTGCTGGATCTGTGTCTTATTCAGAGCTATTCTCCATTGTTCTGCCTCATTCTCTTGTCAGAAAAACAATTACTAAGCTGAATTTGAAAATACCTCACTGTTTTGGGAGATAACAAAATCGCAATTCATTTTTTTTCCCACTACATTACACTCAATCTATAATTACTGAGTCTAAGATGTTTGCTACTGATGCAACTGCCCCCTCTGTTCATGCTATCTCCATCTGTGGCACAGAGTAGAAGCAGGACAAGTTCTTCCACAATTCACCCATTGCTAACTTCAACAAATGGTTCAAGGGACTAAAAATCCATCTGTTGCTATTGGGACTTAAATTCTATGTCTCTTATATTAGAATAGAGTAAGATATCTCAGAGGCAATAATGTGCCCAAAATTTAGCTAATTGCTGTTCTAGTAAGCTTCACTTAGCCTTGTTTTGTGTTGGGCTTGTGAAGTGCTGAGGGAGTCCTGGGCAGGTCCTATTTACTTGGTTCTAAAAACTGAGAAGTGTAGGGTAAAGTTGTGAAGACATTGCTGCTAATGGCAGCAAGCAGTAAGAAGTTGAGGGAATGGTGGATGAAAGGTGGTAAGCTTATAAAGCTTCTAACACTTAGCTGCTGTTGCTAAGCATGTGTGTTGGGAGTGCGAGGCAACAAATATTAGTGCCAGCAATGAAGATATACCTATATGGTACTGTTAAGATATAAAACAATAAAGGCACTGAAAGTTTTAATGCAGAAAAAGAGGAGTGATGCTGCTAATTGCTTGGCATTTCAAGAGAACTTAGAGATCTGAACTGTGGAGGAAAAGAAGCTCAGTGCAATTTAATAATTTGCTACTAACAAAAAATAAAGTATTTATAGTAAGTGAAGGCAGTGACTTAGTGAAGAGTTGGCAGCAACTCTAATAGTTGCCGCTAATGAAAAATGTAAGTAAAGGTCCATTAATAATATTATAATAAAGGTAAATGCTACTTAGAAGTGGTTATGCAGGTGGTTAACTAAGGTGTGCTGCCAAGTATTGTGCAAAACATCAGTCTTGGAGCAGGGTCATGGCAATGAGTGCTAAACAATTGTCATGTGGCATATAGAGCAGTGACAAAAAGTGCTAGCTGTTAGTCAGCTGTCATCATTAAATTAAAAGCAAGCATAGTTGAAATTAGATTCAAAGAAAAGAGTATTGTCAGTAATGATCTGCTGATAGCAGCAGCAACTACCAGTAGAGTATGGAGGCAAGATGCAGGGATGGTAGCATGATGGCCACTAGGAAGGGCTGAAGTGTTTATCAAATATCAAGGCTTAAAACAGAGCAGCATGTGCAGATAGAGAGCATGATGTGTCACATGATCAAGACACATCAAGTTTAGACCTAATGAGAGCATGTCTCATAGAGAAGGGAGTCAGCAAGCCAGCAGTGCCTGTGACCTACTGTGAAGCAGGTGGCAAGGTTAGCTAGAACATAGGTGTTATCCCATAGCTTCTAAGTGTCATACTTGAATGCAAGCAGGAGATGGTAATAGATGGGAGACTTGTCAGTAGGAGATGCTGGAGTCTTGCCACCTTGGCCTAGTGCTAAATGGTGTGTAAGAAGCTAAACATGCTTTGAGCCAGATTGGGAGCTCATCAGCAACCACAGATGATGATAACTGTTCGAATAGAGTAAGAATATATCTAGGTAGATATATGTTAATAAGTAAGTTGAGAGCATAATAATTCAAGATATACACATCTCAGAGGTAACTACAAATGATGATAAGTAACCAAATATTAGTAAGTAAGAGAATAAATAAAAAATTATGATCAAACTACTAAGATGAAAAGATATAGAAACATATTTTCAATGCTCCCTCTGGATTTGTATTCCAGAGTGATTATGCTAAGTAAGACATACCCATGTCCTTAGTTTTTTGAACTGGTGATGAGCTTCTGGTCTAGCTCAAAGCATTTTATGCACTAATTAGCACTAAGCCAAGGTGGCAAGATTCCAGCACCCCCTACTGACAAGTGCCCCATCTAGTACCATCTTCTGCTTGCATCTGTTATGACTTTCTCTTCCAATGACTTCCAAAACTCTGACCCCCTCTAGGACTATATCTGGCACTCATAATGTCCACCAACCATGTCTTTCTCTCATATGCTCCACCTGCAGCATGCTACTATCATGCATCATCATAGGCCATCATGCACCATGCGGATCACTCAGCCATTATGCATCATGCCAACTGTCAGACGCTTAAACCTTTGTCAATCTTGCAGACTGCTCATGCAATCTTCTCAATATAGCTGCTCTCCACCTCATCAACACATATAAAATCCCCACAGCTGCCCCAGAGCCCTTCTTAGACTGTACTTTTTCCTGTCCATAATATATAAGGACTATAAGTAGCTCTCATGTATTTCAGTCTTGATATTATCATAATTTGTTCCATTTCTTTTGTGCTTGCTTTCTCCATTTTTTTGTGCTTGCCTCTAGACTAACCCTGCTCAGCATGCACTCCATTGACTGGCATGCACTTTGCACTCAAACTCCCTTTCTGTTCCCATTAAGGAACCCTTTCTCAACTCAACCCACTTATCAAAACCAGCTCTACCAACCCTGGTGTAAGTCTCCAGCCCTGGAACTTGCTCAACCTACTGTCTCACATCCTGGACAACATCCTGGAGTACACAAAACCTCAGTATATGTAGTTTGGCACTTGAGTCCATCTTATAAGAGCATTGCTTAGTAGAAAAAAATCTTGGGTCAGCAGAACTTGACAGCATCCAAGTATAATACCTATGCACCAGCTAGCCTTGCCACTCACTCCATAGTAGGTCACAGGCACTGCTAGCTCACTGGCTTCCTTCTCCACAAGGCATGCCCCCAGTAAGTTCAAACTCAACACATCTTGATCACAAGATGCATTACATCCTCTATCTGCATGTGCTGCCCTATTTAAACTTTGATATCTGATGGACATCATGCCACCATTCCCGCATCTTGCCTCCACACTTTGCCAGTAGTTGCTGCCACTATCAATAGATCACTGCCAGCAATACCCTTTTTTTTAGTCTAATTCCAACTATGCCTGTTTTTGATCTAAAAGTGACAGCTGACTAACAGCTGGCACTTTCTATTACTGCTCCCAGTGCACCACATTACAATTTAATGCTTATTTTTGCCATGACTCTGCTACAAAACTGATATCTTGCATGTTATCTGGTGGCACACCTTAGCTAGCTGCCTGCATGACTACTTCTGAGTAGCATTTATCTTCATTATAGTATTATTAATAGACCTTTACTTACATTTTTCATTAGCAGCAACTATTAGAGTTGTTGCCAACTCTTTACTAAGTCGCTGCTTTCACTTACTATAAACACTTTACTTTTTGTCAGTAGCAAATCATCCAATTGCACTGAGCTCCTTTTGCCCCACAGTTCAGATCTTTAAATTCATTTGAAGTACTAAGCAATTAGCAGCCTTGCTTCTCTTCTTCTGCATTAAAGCTCTTAGCACCTTCATTGCTTCATGTTTTAATATTACTCTACAATTACACCCACATTGCCAGCACCAATATTTGCTGCCTTGTGCTTTTGAAATATGTGCTTAGCAATTGCAACTAAGTGTTAGAAAGCTTTGTAAGCTTATTGTTTCCCATTTACCTTTCCTCCAACTTCTTACCACCTGCTGCTATTGGCAGCAACATCTTCACAACTCCACCCTACACTTCACAGTTTTAGGGCTGAGTAAATGGGACCTGCCTAGGACTCCCTCAGCACTTCATGAGCCCAACACAAAACAAGGCTAAGTGCAGCTTACTAGGATAGCAATTAGCTAAATTTTGAGCACATCACTAGAAACATGGTAATGCCTTTGTAAAAAGATCAGCAATGTTTTCTTTGGACAGAATAAGTTCAACATATACATCCTTGTGTCTAATGGCCTCATAAATTCAATGGATTTTGACGTTGAGATGTTTGACTTTACTATGTCTACTAGTATTTTTTGTAAGCGCTCCTTCTTGCTCCATAACACACATCTCTAAGTTTACTCAAAGTGCTAAGCAATTAGCTGTCTCACTTCTTTCTCTCTGCATTAAAGCTTTTAGTACTCTTATTGATTCATGTCTTAACAGTATTATATGAGTACATTCTCATCGCTGATACCAACATTTGCCACTTCATGCTCTTGACATATGTACTTAGCAACAGTGGCTAAGTGTTAGAAGCTTCATAAGCTTATCACTTTCCATTCACTATTTCCTAAGTGCAGCTTACTAAGGCAGAAATTAGCTAAATTTTGAGCATATCACCACCTTCTGTTCACTATTTTCATAGTGTCCATCAAATATCAAAGTTTAAACAGAATAGCTTATGCAGATAGAGGATATCATATATCATAGGATTAGGACATGTCAAGTTTGGGCACAATAGAAGTGTGCCTGTGAAGAAGGGAGCCAGCAAGTCCATGGTGCTCATAACTTATTGTGAAGCAAGTAGCAAGGCTAAAGATTATTCCATGACTTCAAGGTATCATGCTGAGTGGTGAAGAGAGGATAGTAGAGTGTGGATGACTTGTTAGAAAGGAAATGCTAAAGTCTTGCTGCCCTGGTCTAATGCTAAATGGCACATAAACAGTTTAAAATGCATTGAGCCAGACCAGGGGCTCATCAGTGCCTTAGATAAACTCTAAGAGATCTAAACTGTGAGGCTAAAAAAGCTCAATTCAATTGAATAATTTGCTACTAACAAAAAATAAAGTATTTATAGTAAATAAAAGCAGTAATTTGGTGAAGAGTCAGCAACAACTCTAATAGTTGCCATTAAATAAAAGTGTAGGTAAAGATCTGTTAATGATACTATAAACAAAGGTAAATGCTATTCATGAGCAGTCATGTGAGTGGCTAGCTGAGATGTACTACTAAATAATATGTAAGATATTAGTCTTGTGACAAGATTGCGATAAAGGTAGGCATTAAATTATAATATGGCACATTCGAGGCAGTGATCAAAAGTGCCAGCTGTTGGTCAGCCACTGTCATTAAGTCAGAATAGAAAAAAATTGTCATTAAACTTGAAAGAATAAGTATTACTGACAGTGATTTGCTGATAATAGTGGCAAATGCCAGTAAAGTGCAGATATGAGAAATAGAACTGATAGTGTGACAGCTAATAGAAAGGAACAAAGTGTTAATCAAAGTTTAAAGGGGCAGCATATGCAAATAGAAAGTATGATGCATCATGTGATTGGGATACATTGAGTTTGGAAGCAAAGTAGAAGCATGTCTTATATAGAAAGGAGCTAGCAAGTCAATAGTGCCCATTGTAAGGACAACTTCTGGAAGCTATAGCTCAATCACACAGCTGGCAGAGGAACATTCAAAGAGTATATTAGTATATATATAAGTAATTAATAATAGCTGCATACCTGGCAGAGAAAAATTCAAAGAGAACAAGTCTAAAGATTTACTCTGCCAGACACTCAAAGAAAATAAAAGATAAGTCATATAATATATAAGTCACATGTAATAGTCACATGCCTAGATTACCTGTTTGAGTCACATGTCTGAGTCACATGTCTGAGTCACATGTGTAGCTGAGTCTGAAAAGAGTGAGTAAATGATAGCTTGATAGCTAAAAAACTCCTTCTTTTAAAACTCAGACTAATTTAACATCTAAAGGAGTCTAGCATTGAGCTAAGTAAATTAAAGGAGTGTGGCCTGTGCTATCCCCCAACTAAATAAGCAAAAGTCTAGAGGGTTGAGAGCAAGGCTGAGAAGTAAAGAAATATATATGAAATGGATGAAGAAAGGATGAAAAAATAAACATGAAATAGACATGAAATGATAGTCCCTTAACACTTATAACCTATTGAGAAGTGGTGGCAAGACTAGCTAGCATGTACAAATTGGCACATTAATGACACTCAAAAGTAAACTTATGCAAGCTGCTGTTACTTGTACCAGCTACTGTTCTGCATTGGGCATGCTAAGTTTGTGAGGGAGTCCCAGATAGGTCTCAAAAAACTTATCAAAAGATGTGTTTGCAGCAGAAAAAAGTTGGTGAGCAGAGGCACCAATAGCTGGTTTGTAAGGTGTGAGCCCCAGTGTCACAACCCACTTTATTTTCCACTCCTCTGACCTCACCCAACCCTCCTCCACCATCCCCCACTCACCTGCCACCCCTCCACCCATTTCCAATGCTGCCCCACTGCCCGGACCCCACGCATCACCATTTCTACTCTGCATCAGTGGCGTATCAGCAGCGCATCATTTTCTTTCCCCAACCAAACTAGTACAATCCCAGGACCCACCTTCCTTGTGTCACGCTCCTAAAAGCCCACCAGCAGCTCCGAAGTCTGCATACTACATGTCTTCCAGCCATACCTGAGTATATAAGGCTCTGGCTGCCTTAGTCAGTTACTAGACTTAGTATTAACCATATTTCCCTACTCACTCATTTCCTCTCTACTCTGTTTCTCTCCCTACTTCTCTTAATAAACTCTGTTTTCCTTCTTTCTCTGTCCAATTCTCAGTTTTCACTCCTTCTTTGCCCTCCCGCAACCTCTGTATTCATTCTGGTCACCCCTAACTGCCTTTGGACTACCTCAGAGTACTCAGACTTCATGCCAAGGCCTCTTCCTAGTTCCAGATTACTTTGGATTACTTCGGCCTCCATGCCGGAGCCTCCTACTGTCCTTGTTGTCCTTTCTAGCCCTTCCAACTAGTGGGTTTCTTGCTCTACAGAGAGCCCCTGAGTCAGCGGTACCTGACACCCAGGCTAACTCAAGGCTGGTGAAAAGAGATGTGCTAAGAAGGCACAGCAAGTAGTAAATGTGGGCAGCAATAGACTAGGTGAAATGTTGCAAATTATGGGTGAACTCAGGATTTGCAAGAAAAAGTGCTAAGCAGAAATGATAGAAGGTAGCAGTAAAAAGTATAACAATTGCTTAGTGTAGTCTTAAGCATGAGTGCCTGCTATAAATGCAAGGCATAATCCAATGACAGTTGGCAACATAATATGAGAGTGAGCAAAGATGTGCAAACTTAAGTCTTTTTAGCAACTCAGCAAAGTGCCAACAAAATCTGAAGTCTAGTGGGTAGGAACAAGGGGTATTATTTGCTGCTACTACTACAATCAGTGAAGTATTTATACTAGTAAATTGCCATCGCCAAGAGGTTTGGACTTAAGTAAAGAAAGCAATATGAGTTAAAGAGTAGATAAAAGGAAAACTGACTATGTGCTAATGAATACATCCTATTTGACTGAGTATCTAGGATGCCTGTGTAGTGGACATTGCTAATAACAAAGATTAAACACATGCCATGGTGAGTAAGTGAGTGGCAGCCAACTGTACTGGGCTGGGTGTGTATCTATCATGTCCATATAATTGGTGGCCAGGCACTAGGATATTGTCACCTAGAAGAATGCAGGCCAAGGTGTCAAGAGGCACCAAACACTGTATCTTGGCCATGTCATATACTGGGGTGTGCTGATGAGCCCCTAGTCTGACTCAATACATTTTAAGCCTTTTACACACTATTTAGCACTAGGCTAAGGCAGCAAGACTCCAGCACTCCCCTACTGACAAGTCCTCATCTGGTACCATCTCCTGCTTGTACCCAAGTATGACACCTAGAAACCACAGGATGACACCTATGTGCCAGCTAGCCTTGCTGCCAGTGCCACAGTAAGTCACAGGCACCACTGGCTTGCTGGCTCCCCTTTTCATGAGGCACCCTCCCCTTATGTCCAAACTCAATGCATTAGGATCATGTGATGCATCATGCTCTTTATCTGCATGTGCTGCTCTATTTTTAAACCTTGACATCTGATGGACATCATAACATCACACCACCATCCTCACATCTTGTCGGTACAGGTCCCAGTTACTCAATCTTAGAATGTGGTGTTGGGTTGGCAAGACATTGCTGCTAATAGCAGCAGGTGGTAAGAAGTTGAAAGACAGTAGATAGAACATGATAAGCTTATAAAGCTTCTAATACTTAGCTGCTGTTGCTAAGCATGTATGTCAAGAGTGCAAGGCAGCAAGTGTTGGTGCCAGCAATGAAAGTGTACCTGTATGGTACCATTAAAATGTAAAGCAATGAAAGTGCTAAGAATTTGAATGCAGGAAAAGAGAAATGAGGCTGCTAATTGCTTAGTGCCTCAAGTGAAATTAGAGATCTGAACTGTGGGGCAAAAAGTGCTCAGTGCAATTGGATGATTTGCTACAGACAAAAAGTAAAGTATTTATAGTAAATAAAGGTGGCAACTTAGTGAAGGGTCAGCAATGACTCTAATAGTTGCTGCTAATGAAAATGTAAGTAAAGGTCTATCAATGATATTATAATAAAGATAAATGCTATTCAGGAATAGTTATGCAGGCAGCTAGCTAAGGCATGCTGCCAGGTAATGTGCAAGATCTCAGTCTTATGACAGGGTAGTGGCAAAGGTAGGTGCTAAATTGTAATGTAG
Source organism: Termitomyces sp. T70a (assembly GCA_017657195.1). NCBI lineage: Eukaryota > Fungi > Basidiomycota > Agaricomycetes > Agaricales > Lyophyllaceae > Termitomyces > Termitomyces sp. T70a. The sequence goes on from JAGGAT010000004.1 coordinate 63,789, forward strand.
CATGTGGGGATGGTGATAGAAAATGCTAGTCAGAAGCAAGCATAGTTGGAATTAGTCTTAGAGAGAAAAGTAATGCTGGTAGTGATCTGCTGATGGTAGCAGCAACTACCAGCAGAGTGTAGAGGCAAGATGCAGAGATGGTAGCATAATGTTCATCAGATGTCAAGATTTAAAATGAGGTGGCATGTGCAGATAAAGAGTGTGATGTGGCATGTGATCAAGACATGTCTAGTTTGTACCTAAAAGGAACATGCCTCATAGAGACAGAAGCCAGCAAGCTGGTGGTGCCTGTGACCCACTATTGGGTGGCAAGGCTAGCTGGTATGTAGGTATCATCCCATTTTTCTAAGTATCATACTTGGGTGTGAGCAGGAGATGGTACTAGCTGGGGGACTTGTTAGTAGGAGGTGCTGGAGCCTTGCCACATGGGCCTAGTGCTAAATAGTCTGTAAAAGGTTAAAAATGCTTTGAGCCAGGCTAGGGGCTCATCACCATTGGCCCTTTTCTCTTTGAGTCTAATTCCAACTATGCCTGCTTTTGACTTAATGATGGCAGCTAACTAACAGCTGGCACTTTCTGTCACCATTCCCATGCACCACATTACAATTTAGCACCTACCTTTGCCACTACCCTATTATAAGACTGATGTCTTGCACATTACCTAGTGGCATGCCTTAGGTAGCTGCCCACATGACTATTTCTGAGTAGCATTTACCTTCATTATAGTATCATTAATGGACCTTTACTTACATTTTCATTAGCAGCAACTATTAGACTTGTTGTGAACTCTTCACAAAGTCACCACCTTCACTTACTATAAAATACTTTACTCTTTGTCAGTAGCACATCATCCAATTGCACTGAGCACTTTTTGCTCCACAATTCAGATCACTAAATTCACTTGAGGTGCTAAGCAATTAGTGGCCTTACTTCTCTTCTTCTGTGTTAAAGCTCTTAGTGCCTTCATTGCTTTACATCCTAACAGTACCATATGAGTACACCCTCATTGCTGGTGCTAATGCTTGCTGCCTCACACTCTCAATATATGTGCTTAGCAATAGCAGCTAAGTATCAGAAGCTTTGTAAGCTTATCACATTCCATCTACTATTCCCTAGCTTCTTACTGCCCACTACCATTGGTGGCAACATCTCTCCAACCCAACACTACACTTTAGGACCAAGTAACTGGGACCTGCCCAGGACTCCCTCTGCACTTTGCAAGCCCAACACAAAACAAGGCTAAGTGCAGCTTATTAAGACAGCAATTAACTAAATTTTGGGCATATTAGCACTAGGCTTTGCTGAGATGCTGAGGGTTGTCATGATGCCAGTGGTTGCTGCAGGTGGCCATCAGTGGTTGCATGTGCTTATATTTGGTGGACTCCAATGTGTGTGCTGTTCCTGTAGTGCTGTCATGATCAAGGCTTGTGACCTTGCTGTTTCCTGTTTGCTGTGCTGATCCCAGGCTGAGTCTCATCAATGTGACTTTGAAGTGTCATGCTGTGTGGTGGGAAAATGATGGTGGGGACTGTTGATAAGGGAAATGCTGCAGTCTTGCCACCTTAACCTAATGCTAATTGGTGTGTAAATAGCTATAAAATGCATTGAGCCAGACCAGAGGCTCATTAGCACACTTAGCAGTTATGGCTAAGTTCTAGAAGCTTTGAAAGCTTACTGCCTCCCTCCACTCATTTCTCTTAGACTTCTTACTGCCTGCCACTATACTGGCAACACTTCCCAAACACCTTACTGCCAACTTCTCATTTTAGGACTGAGTAACTGGAACCTGCCTGGAACTTCCTCAGCACTTCATGAGCCAATGTAAAACAAGGTTAAGTGCAGCCTACCAAGACAGCATTTGGCTAAATTTTGGGCACATCAATACTGCCACTTATTGATACTGAATAACAAGGAGTGAAAACCCAATGCTATTCTGACTATATAATAGTTGACATGTACAACAAAACATGAAATTCAAGCAAACATCAGAAAGAAAAAAAAAGCAAAGGAGAACAAAAAGAGTTGACATGAGGAGCAGGCATGCATGCAGCAGGTTGTGCACTAATTAGCACAACAACCCTGACTATATCATGCCAACAGTTGATGCTGATTGCTGACAATGTTTGAAGACAAGTTGAAAGCTGGAAAGGGGGGAGTAGGGGTCTTGTCCAGATTTCAATCTGGAAGAGGGTGAGTTTGACATATGGATGAGATGACATGCGGACATCCAAAACCTCGTATATCACTGTACCTGTATTTCGGCACTTTGGCTGTCCTGTTTGAAAAGTAGGTCTGAGTTTTCAGACATTATGGAAAGTCCCCCAATATATTATATGATCACAATTTCTGGATGCTAGAAGCTAATGTATGTAGATATGTCTAGTAACCATTGGAACCACCAAAAAAAAAGGCAAATGATATAGATGGTGGTAAAGACTAATAATGGAAAACAAACATCGGACTGTGTAAAACGGTCACGGTCACTGCAGGGGACTACGTCACGCTAGCATTACGTGCGTGGTCCCACGTGTCGTTACTTATCCGGGTTGAGATAAATGTACCATAGAGACCGGCATTCGCGTTACCTGTATTCCCCAGAAAAGCCTTCCACACGATCCAGTTCTACTTTCACGCGCTCATCGTCACCTTCCTCGACTGGATCATACTCCGAAATATCATCAACAGCTTTTGATCTAGCAACGAAGTGGGCTTGATCACTCGCTATCTTAATTTCATTGACTTCGAAAATAACAGGAATGGTCGCTCGCAGAAGTCTATACTTCTTGGCGTCTGTGCGATGGACATCAAGGCTCGAAGCAAAGCCATGAGGGAGATTTTGACGCGATTAGTAGAAAGAGCTCGGGGTTCCATCGAAGTAAAAGTATTTGGAGACAAAGTCATTTTGGACGAAGGTGAGGCTGAAAGACAAACTTGACATGGTGTAGGAGGTTCTTATATCAATGTCTTTTATTTATCCAGATGTGGAAAGTTGGCCCCGTTGCGACGTCCTCATTTCTTTCTTCTCGACTGATTTTCCGCTTGACAAAGCCATATCCTATGTGAAACTTCGGAGGCCTTTCTGCATCAACGATCTCACACCTCAAGCCCTTCTCTGGGATCGCCGACTTGTTGGTGCTGTTCTAGACCATCTCAATATACCAACACCAAAGCGGATAGAGGTCTCAAGGGACGGTGGCCCAAAGCTTGATACCGAGCTTGTCGAACTCATGAAGCAGAGATCAGGCATTATCCTTGGCGGAGTCCGTGTGACACCAGAAGTCTCACTTCGACAGGATGGTAATGCCATCATAATCGACGGCAAGGTAATCGAAAAGCCTTTTGTGGAAAAACCTGTGAGTGGCGAGGATCACAATGTCTATATCTATTTCCGTGGAGGCGGAGGTCGTCGACTCTTCAGGAAGGTGTGCCTGCATCCCCGCATACTACCTGCTCTGACTCCCACCAGGTAGGCAATAAATCGAGTGAACTAGATCCAACTTTGAATGAACCGAGGACGGACGGTTCATATATTTACGAGGAATTCATCGATGTTGACAACTCGGAAGATATCAAAGTCTATACTGTTGGTAAGGAATACACTCACGCAGAGACGCGTAAATCTCCAGTCGTAGATGGCCTTGTTAGAAGAAACACAGACGGGAAAGAAATCCGGTCTGTTGATTAACGTGTTTCAACTTGTCATCCGGACTGAATTTCTCCAGTTTTATTACAAGGTTGACTGAAGAAGAGAAGGGCTGGGCGGACAAAATATGTGAAGGTTTTGGACAACGTGTCTGTGGTTTTGATATGCTGCGTTGCGATAATGGCCAACGAAGTCATGTCATCGACGTAAATGGATGGAGTTTCGTAAAAGGGAATGATTCATACTATGGTACGCATCTAAATCACGTTGATAACTCCATATGATGTATATATTCTCTAGACAGAGCAGCTGACATTCTTGTTGCTTTGTGCATGAGGCATGCGACATCCATCGAACGGCCCCTTCCAACTGCAGATACGCCACCACAGGAGTCTTCAACCTGGCTTTTGAAGGCCAATGTAACTGTTTTCCGTCACGCAGACCGCACTCCGAAGGTACGATGAGCTTTTCATTCATACAAGTGCACCTTTTAAGACTATTTTAGCAAAAACTTAAGTTCAATTTCCCCGTCGGTGAACATTGGACTGAGCCTTTCGTCACCCTTCTTAATGGTGAAACTGAAGAAATTATCCTCCGCGATAAGGAGCAGTTGACTCTCATAGCTGCTGCCGTCGCCAAGGCCAAGGATCTCGGGGCAGATGGAGAGGAACTTGCTAAACTGACGCAATTGAATACTGCCCTCTTTAGCAAAATCGATTTCCCTGGAACCAAGGCACAGTTGAAACCAGTATACTCAAAGCGTCAAGCTGGTCAGCCCAGAAAACTCATAAAGCTTACCCTTGTATTTAAGTGGGGAGGTGAAGTCAGTATCTTTCTACTTTGCGTTGTTATTTCTTTCATTTACAGTATTTCTAAGTTTACTCATTCCGCGAGATATCAATCACGAGATTTGGGAGAGAACCTCAAGAAGGACATCACAATCATGAGTAAGTTTTGTATCAATGCAGGAAACCAAATTGACATGCTGCAATAAGATCGGGAGGTCCTGCAGAATGTCAAGGTAAGTTCTTGAATATGCATGGCTCGCAAGCATGCAATCTTCATAACTGTCCAGATATTCACATCTTCAGAGCGTCGCGTTATCGCGTCTGCGGAAGTCTTCGCTACAGCGCTACTCGGCTCGCATCCGAGCTATACGTCTCCGTCTTCAACAGCGGTTTCAAAATTCGTGACAGACGGCGACAATACTATGACGAATAAGAACCTTCCAGCTCAACAGCATCCCTTCAATTACTCTCCTCTTAGACTTATAGTTAGAAAGGACCTCCTTGATGATTCTAATGCTGCCAAAGACCTCATGGACGATGTGAAAAAGCGTCTCAAGATCCTCCTGAGACCTGGCGAGCCGGAAAAACGGCCAGAGTTGACATGGCCCAAGAGCATGAAAAAAGAGCCAGTTGAGGTCGTCAAGGTGTGTCGATCCCTACATATGAAGTGATCGGTTGTTGAGTGCCTCGACACAGGAAGTTATTGAGTTACTAAGCTCGTTTCGAGATATCATGCGCCGCAATTTTGAAACTTTGGATGTAGACAAAATACAAGAACGATGGTACCTTGTTATACCTTGAGTCTATCCATGTATTCAGCTTGCTGTAGGTGTTGTGGCGATGAGCCGTGGCTATTTCGCGAAAGGTGGGAAAAGCTTTTCGAGGATTTTTGTGACGTTGAACAGAAGAAATTCGACCCCTCTCGTGTAAGAAAGGTTCATATTTTCCTGAACAAAACCAGATGACGATAGCCTGTCAGGTCTCAGAACTTTACGATACGATTAAGTATTGCGCTCTTCATCACCGGACCTTTTTATTTGCCATCTTTGATGAACACACCCGAAACCATTCAGTCCACCCCCCCCATGACCGAAAACTCCACGAACTTTATGGACGTGCCAAGGCATTATTTGACCTTGTAGCTCCCCAAGAGTACGGCATCGACCCTGATGAGAAGTGAGTCAAGGTGAAGTTGATCATGGTCACTAATCGTGTCTGTTCCTTTCAGAGAGGAGATCGGCGTTTTGACGTCGCTACCTCTTTTGCGTAACGTGGTTCAAGACTTAGAAGCTGCTCGCAATAATGGGGAAAGCTCCCTTACCTTATATTTTACTAAAGAGAGTCATATTCACACACTAGTGAATCTTGTATTGCTGTCTGGCCTTCCCATTGCCAATCGTCGCATTCCCGAACTTGACTACTGTGTCCGTGAATTCTTTCGCTTTTTTCTTTTAATTGACACATTGATGCTCTTTAATACAACAGTCACACATCACTTTCGAGCTCTACGAACGAAATCACGGAAGAGGTAAATCTGATAAGGAATATTCGATCAGACTCTCTCTCAGCGAAGGAGCACATTCATCCAATGTTCTCGACTCTACCTTAGACGCTCGTCATTCTCTAAATGTTCAGCCTCGAAGGTAGATAGAATTCCAAGTCACATTTCATTGCTAATGAACGATTTTCTTTAGAAAACTCACGCAACACCTGCCTTACAGTCTGGTCATTGAAAAGCTGTCGAAACACTTTGACCGACGCAATGATGTGCGCGTACTTTGTTACTACCTCATTCGTGACTTATACGTCTGCTTCTTTGTTCAGCAGGATGAAGAAACGGAGACGCCGTTCGAGACGATTGAAGCGAGAGCTGCACCAAACGACACTAGTGGCAGCGAAGACACCTAGAAAACAAATCTATTTATCACATACTTGTGGTAATAATTCGTGAAATAAGTCAGACTCGACAAACTAATAATATATATCATCCAAAAAAAAATTGCGCCAGTCCAAGATTGAGGCAATCCTAAGCGTGTTCTTCTGAAATAAGTAGAACATATTCAGGTTTTTATTAAGTATCCGTTAGAACTGGAATCAGCTTGCTATACAACGAGGTCTAACCAGTCCGCACAGGCTCTCAGATGATTAATCATCCATAAGAACCATAGTATTTATGTAATTCATTTTTACAAAATAACTTATTTGTTCTCCCATTGCAACAATAACATTCGCATTTCTAGTTCGCAAATTTTCTAAGTAGAAGCAAGTGATCGTAATGTTTATTGCAAGATTTGGGGCAACTGGGGTTATCACATCGAGAATTCGTGTGTTGAGTTGTTTGTCAAGTTTGCTTGAGGGTCATTGATACTTCAGACTCCAGGCGGATACCTGCATGTCGGAATCCTGCGTTATTTCACAGGACTGATGAGATAGTTATCTATGGATCACTCTGACTCTATCTCCTTAAATGCTTCGACGATTTCCAGGAACTCTTCTTCCAGCCCATTTGCATATCAAACTCGTCTCTTAGAACGTACGTCGTCCAAAGGCGGAGGAAGCTCTCTATTACGGAGCAACTCACAGACTGGCATTGGAACTCTTGCAAATCCAGGGGTATCAAGCACGCCAAAGAACACACGAAGGTGGACGCATCGGGTCGTCAACAGTTTCGATACGACGCGGGATGTTTGGGAGGAGCGTGCTAGAGAGGCTATTTTTGATGACAACTTGACTTCACAAACCAGTCAAATGAAGGATGAGGAGTTAGGTAGGACGTCAGCTTCTATGGCCTTGCGCAAGGACTTGTCATTCACATCTGAGCATGAGCCAACGACATTCCCTACCAAGCCTACAACGTCTGCAGAATATCAGCGAACTCCGGCTTACCTCAAGCGCCATACGATGCCAGCACCGATAACTGTTTCACCTTTATCGCCTAGTACGACTGATGTCACTCTTGAAAACGATTCTTCATTTTTGGGGAACTCATCTTCATCGAAACGTGTATGTCTGTCATCAGACGTGGCATTTCACTCCAGCATACCTGCTGTTAATGCTGCGCCGTCACTGGGATTAGCTGAAGCGCTGGAAAACAGCTTCCAACGTTCCAAGACGCTGGACATACTCTCCCCCCCATTGCAATCTACATCTACGGAACGTTCTTTCTCACCACCAGCACTACGATTTCCATCCAAAACATCTGTTTCACTTACACCATCACCTTCGTCGGCGCGCAAGTGTCATATATCTTTGAACAATTCCTCTGTGGAAACCCCTGCGTCACAAAGACCTCAGCGAACTATTTCGAGTTCATCCTCTGCATTTTGCCTAGAAAAATCGATGCATAACTCTCATATATCCCAACCCTCGCCATCGTCAACGCACTCTGTAATTAGCCCGCCTGTGTATCGAAGCTCTTACATGGCCAACAAGAAGTCTACCTATGGCGATACTCTCGGTTATGGACGAAAGCTCGGAAAGCATCTTCCTCGTATTGCCAGTGGAGATGCGGAGGAGCCATTGGAACTTCAGAAGAAAGTCCAAGGACCTCCTTCGGATCGGCAGCAACAAAAGGACATGCCCAAACGTGCACTCGAGCGATCCTTGTCTGAGAAAGGCTGGAAACAGGACCGAGTTGTACCTCTAGTTCCCATACCTAATGTAGATGATGTCGTTGGACTTCCAGGACGAATACAACTAAAGGCGCCAAGTGTATCTTCTTCTCCACTACCATCATCCACTCGCCTCATGGGGAGCTCCTGGGCAGATACTCAAAGACACTTGATTCATGCTTACGAGTATCTTTGTCATGTCGGAGAAGCACAACAGTGGATTGAAGGATGTCTAGGAGAAGAGCTTGAATTTGGAGTGGTAGAGTTGGAAGATGGTTTACGAAATGGTGTAGTCTTGGCGAAACTTGTCCGTGCCTTCCAAGGAGAAAGTGCTGTAAGGAAGATCTATGATGTGAGGTTTAGCATCCAGTAATAATTATCCTTCTAATTAATACAATGCACAGGCCCCGAAACTGGATTTTCGACACTCGGACAATATCAACCATTTCTTTTACTTTGTCCAGCAGATTGGTCTGCCTGAAGTGAGTGCTCTTTGATCTCTTTCCTCCAACTCCTTGATTTGATTCATAATCTGGACGATGTAGGGGTTCATATTTGAACTCACAGACTTGTACGAGAAAAAGAACATGCCCAAGGTCATATATTGTATCCATGCTCTAAGGTCTGTTTTCATACGCTCAGTATTTGGTATACCACTAACATTTCACAGTCATCTCCTCGCTCGTCGAGGTATGGCCCAACGAATTGGCAATTTGCTTGGGCGGCTTCAGTTCTCCGATGACCAGCTACAGAAAACACAGAAAGGGTTGAAGGATGCAGGTGTGGCGATGCCAAATTTTGGGAACGTTGGTCGTGAACTTGCAAAGGAGATAAACGAAGAACCTGAGGTTGAAGTAGAATCAGAGGAAGAACGTAAGCAGATGTGACCTCCTATTTGTATCAACTGGCTTTTTGAGTTTTTTTAGGTCGCAACCGACTGCTGATGGAGAATGAGGGTTCTATCGTGTCCTTTCAAGCTCGAGCTAGGGGGTTTCTAACTCGCAGGCTTCAATACACATTTCATGGCAGCATGTGTCTGGCTGAATGTCACATTTCCAAACTACAGACTCATCTCCGTGGCATCCTGGTTCGCAGAAGGCTGGATCAGCAGCGTCGCTCGATAGCTAATATCACACCGTGGATAGTGTCATTGCAAGCCCATGCCCGAGGTCTCATTCTCCGGGGGCGTTGGCGAAGGCATCTCCGTGCAATACGAATTTCAGTGCCAAATGTTCTCAAACTGCAGGCTCACCTTCGAGGAATTTTACAGCGCCGTCATTCCTCCCGATTGTTGGCTGCCCTTCAAAGCAGCTCTCTTTCTCTTACGAAGCTTCAGGCTGTGGCACGCGCTCGTGTTGTTCGGAAAGCTCACAAAGAGCTTTCCAAATCCTTTTCACGATCAATCGTCCACCTGTCAATTGTGAAGTTTCAGGCTCATGCACGCGGTCTTCTTGTCAGGCGACGGACTGCCAGGGTTACTGCTTTTTTAAAATGCCATGAGACTCGTTTTGTGGCTTTGCAAGCCCAATGCAGAGGTCTTATAATGCGATGCCGGCTGCGGACACAGTTGACCAAATTGGACGATGTCTCACATATCGTTGTGCGCATACAGGCTGCCGTTCGCACCCACCTTGCTCGAAAACGTTTACTCCTGCTGATTCGAGGACTTCGAAAAACAACTCCACTTGTGATCGGTTTCCAGGCACGCGCTCGCGCCATTCTTACCCGTCAAAGGCACGAGAGTCTCCAGAAAGCCTTATCTGAAGTGAAAACCGTAGTGTCCGTTGGGGGGTTCCAGGCATTAGCTCGTACTAGATTAGCGCGCAACAAACATCAAGAGCTTACGAAAGTTTTGAAATTTGTTTCGCCAGATGTCACTCGTTTTCAAGCGGTTGCTCGAGGTGCCTTGCTACGCTCGGATTATACTGCTTGGCGAGATCATTTGCATCAAAGTCATCTCGTTACCTGTCTGCTACAGGCAATGCTTCGGGGCGTTCTCTTCCGCAGATCTTTCCGTGCCAAGATGCAGTACTATCGAGACAATCTCAGCAAGGTTGTGAAGATACAGTCATTATTCCGTGCAAAGGAGACCCGGGAACAATATCGCCAACTGACCCTGGGCAAGAATGTTTCAGTTGGAACTATCAAGAATTTTGTGCATCTTCTTGATGATTCAGAGGCCGACTTCCAGGAGGAGATCAAAGTCGAACGCCTTCGAAAGAAGGTTGTAGAAAGTATCCGAGAAAACCAGGCGCTTGAAAACGACCTGAGCAATCTAGATGTTAAGATAGGGCTCGTCGTTCAGAATGTAATCAAGGCCAGACGAGCCGACAGTACTGCGTCGCACGCTGAGAGAATAACCTTGCTTGCTGCACACGGCGATCCTTTCTCTGGCCCGAATTCCATTGATCAAACCGCGAGAAGAAAGCTGGAACTTTATCAACAACTTTTCTACCTTCTCCAGTCGAAAGGCGAATACCTCAGCAGACTTTTCATTCGTCTGTCCTCGGAGAATACTCCAGAGGCCACGCGAAGATTCTTGGAGAGAGTAGTCCTGACACTTTACGGGTACGGTCAAGATCGTAGGGAGGATTATCTGCTCTTAAAGCTTTTCCAGGTAAAAATGGCCAGTCTTCTTCGAGCTTCGTCCCTCTTACTTCGTTTAAGCTTGCAATCCGTGAAGAAGTTGCTTCTTCTCTTTCGATCGATGATGTCGTTCATGGTCACCCAATGTATATCAACATTGCAGTGCAGTACGTTCGCCCGAAACAATTAACATATGCACGAGAAGCATTTCAAGATATTATCCGTGAAATTGTGTCTTCCGAAGACCTTGACTTGGAGGCCGACCCTTCAGCTGTGTGTTTAATTAAGAATAATCCTTTTTCCTACTCTGACGGGTTTGGTGACAGATCCACAAGGCTAGAATTGAGCTAGAAGAAGTCAAGTCAGGGATTCCCAGTAAGAGCCTCAAGGATGTCAGCTTCCGTGACGCCCTAAAAGACCCGGACACGCGACCGATATATATTCGTCGTGAGTCAAATCTCGACTCACTGAACAAATTGTGACTGAATTCAATAGATCTGCAAGTTTTGCAGTGGTGGACAGAAGCCTTTGTAAATGCCATTAAGCAATCAATGAAAAAGATGCCATACAATGTAAGGTACCTAGCTCGGGAAACTCTTGTACATCTGAGGGTCAGTATTACGCGTTGTGTTTTGGTTGCGAAATTGTGACACTTGACATTTAGGAGCGCTTCCCTGATGCGCCAGAGGAAGCCTATGCGGCTTGTATCGGCAGACTGGTGTATTATCGATATCTCAATCCTGCCATCGTGTAAGTTTACTATTGCCATATCTGAGGCCAGCGCCTCACAGCTGGCAGTGCGCCAGAGACATTTGACATAGTTTCAAAGACCATCAGTACGACAGCACGGATGAATCTTGCTCAGATCTCCAGGGTCCTCACTCAGATAACCAGTGGCCGACAATTTGACGACGACAGTCCCATATATGTTCCCATTAACGATTACGTTTGCAAGGCCATCGCAGAGATGTCTGCATGGTTACTTCACGGTAAGCTTTTTTCCCAGACCTTTGCTGAATCTTGACAATATCTATCAGTTGCGGACGTCCCTGATGCTGAATCCGAATTTCATGCTCATGAGTTCCTTGACATCACTGTGCAGCCCAAGCCAATCTACATATCTCCAAATGAGATTTACACCTTACACGGCTTACTCGCTCAACACCTAGATCATGTTGTATGAACTCAACAGTGAATTCAATTTTTGCCGCCCTGAAGCGCTATTTATTTTAGGCTCCGAATCAGGGAGATACCCTTCGAGTTATACTCACTGAGCTGGATGGAGTGCCTCACCTAGGAAGTGAAGAGCTTAATCATGCTAGGGACACGTCCATTACCCTAGAGCTTACTAATCGCTTTGCCCATGTACGAGGTAAGCCAACTTCTTTGACTAGCTCAAGCCTTAGTTTTGAATTACTTCTACATAGATCCTCATGCTGAAGAGAAGACACTTTGGGTGCAAGCGAAACGTGGTGTACTGGCAATATTACGAGTACAACCCGCACAAGATTTGCTGGAGTCCTTGATGCGGCCTGTTACCGAAAAAGACGAAATAATGTGGGAGGAGATTTTGGATGCTGAAATAGAAAGCGAGCAAATGAGGTATCCTCGACATCAACCCTCCACTTTCGTACCAGATGCTGCATATCGTCTCGAGGACATTCGCTCGTGAGTTCATATGGTCCTTCTGTTTGACTACTCATCACAACCTTACTTCAGTTTGAAATTCGCTGCTGTTAAAGCTTTGGCTATTTCCAATCTTCTAGATCTGGAAAAGCAGGGGCGAATTTCTCGTGAAGATGGCTTCCAAGGCATTCTTAATGCTATCGCAGGCGATGTCCGTAGTAAGCACCGGAAGCGTCTTCAACGTCAACAGGAAATGCAAAGCATGAACGAGGCGCTTCGACATCTGGCTGAACGGAAGGTTTACTTTGAGGAGCAGATTGACAGTTACCACAACTACGTTGAGACCGCCATGACTACGATGCAACGTGGTAAAGGGTATGTCTTTTCATGATGCTTTTCCTAAAAGGAGATTTCATAGGTCTTTACCAGAAAAAAACGTTTCGTGTTGCCTTTCACGAAGCAGTTCTATCATCTTCGAGAGCTTCAAAAGACCGGAGAAAATGTCCCATTCGGATCTTTCATCTATTCAGCCAAACACCTGTACGAAAAGGGCATTCTATTGTCAATTGATCAATATTCTCCTCGACAATTTGACAAAATACAGCTCACTATGTCATCTAAAGTTGTTGGAGTGTTCACCCTGAGGCTGGAGTCTACCTTGCTTGGCGTTACCACCCGAATCGCTTCCGAAGACATTCGAATGGAAGACCTCCTACAAGCCAAGTACGAAAAGCGTTCGTCCCTTGTGTTGTTCAACGGCAAGATGAATGTCAATTTTGAGCTCTTTCTCGATCACATCAACAAGAAGTGAGCTCCGTTTGTTGATTTTCAACCCTCGTAACCTAAAACTTCCGTCAGGTTCTATGTTTAAACTATGTTTGGACATCCCACGTATTTAGAAATACTTGACTGTCATGTAATTGGACATTGTATGATGTACTGACGGACTGTAGCCGTTGTTTTCTCAAAACCAATGTATCCTAATCAATCTTAGTTGTATACACAGTCACTTTTTCCTGAAGCTCTTGAAATATCAGAACTGATCAAGATCAACTGAAATTGATTGAGATCGGTATCAATGTCCTTATTGTGAGTATAGAAAGATCTTTGTTCACAGAAGCAAGCGTGCCGTCAGAGGGTCAACAAAAATTTAGGATGACGGTCCCCGATTGGCGCTCGTGTTTCTCCCTTGTTCCATAATTTTTGGTATTTCTCGAGATTGATATCACGACGGCCCTCCCTTCGTGCTTTATTTTCCCACAAGCAGTACCTCCTGCGATCAATTAGTTGCTTTCTTGCTACTATTCAATAGAAATATAAAACTAACACATTTACCGCTATCATTAACCAGCTGAGAATGACAAACCCAAGTACGACGCTGTGTCCACGAATGTATTTTGGAGCTTGATCTGCACCGTGACGTTTGTGAAGGCCAATCATGGTCGTAATATAGAGTCTTACCTTGAGTGTACACGAATGTCGCAATAAAGCCGCTTTAATCCATCAAAGTGTCAATCCGCAGTCCAAACTCTCATCATATGATGCCCCCTCACCCGGCATTACCAATAGCGAGTTGAAGGGCCGTTGTAGTTGCCTTTTTATAGTATCCGCTGCTATTATTAGGAAGAATGGACCTGTTGCTTGTCGTCAATTGATTTCAAAGCGGATAACCAGGTATTCGTACAAGATGCAAGGGCCTGATGGGTAGCTGGAGAGGTACAAGCATCTATAAATTAGGCAGGCATCCATAAATTATACTTACATTCCCGCAGCCATGAAGAAAACCGCCAGATACCTGATACTATCAGTCTGAGCTGTAATGGCAAGTATGTAACCTGAAGGTAAGCAAGTCAGAATTCCAGGCTTAATACTGCTGGAACTCTAATACCAATAACGCTGAGTGGAAGACAAATGAGAATGAACGGGCCGCGCCAACTCCATTGATCGCTGAGCACGGCTACGATAACTGCAGTCGTGGTTTAATTCGAAAGAGATTAATATAATTGGGAAATCTACCTGTAAGGACCACAGCCGGAGCGTATGGCGGAACTGGACATGCAGCAATCAGCGGGACTTGTCATTCTCTAACTGATGTCCATCCATTACCTGTATGCAGTTGTGCCGCTCCACCAGAATATCCTAGTCCGCTAACAATCGTTGGCCTTAACGCAAGTCTCGGTCAAAAAGATACCATGGTTGGTCAAAACAGGAATAGTTAGACATACAAGAAAAGAGAATACGAATACAAGCCGACGATGAGGCCAAGATAGGCGATGCCTGTTAACCAGGTTTGTATATCGGTCAAACCTACGAGGTCGTCATAGTTGAATATAACAGCAAGTCCAGGGAAACCAAACCTCGGACAACTTCTCTGAGCTCAAGGTGCTCAACATCTTTCTTGTCATAGTAGCCATTGGTAATCACGGGTGAGTTTGTTATATGTTCCATACTTCCCTTGTCCGTCGAATTAGATGCGGACTGTGGTTTCTGGACAGACGGCCCAGTGAAAACAGTAACGTCGCTCGCAAGTAACCGTTTCACTACGTGGTGACTTCGGTAGGTCGTACTCTGGAAAAGTGAAATTTCCAACGCACAGGCAAATGCTCTCTCTTCCTCAGTAAGGAACTTTGCAGAACTTATATCTGAAGGTAGAATAGAGGCGGAAATCAGGCTAGCGATGACGGTCGCCAATCCTTCCAGAATCTGAGGAAGACATGTCAGACTGCGCAACAAAATTATCACAAATATTCACGTATATCCACTTCCAACCCGCCAGTCCTCCAACACCTTCCATCTTGATAATCGCAGTCGCCAGTAATCCTTAAACTAGCTCCAGTTCAATCACAATAAATAATCACCTGGGGCCGTACCTCCGAATGCTCCAGAGAGTGATGCTACTCAGTGGATGAGAAGATCGGATATCACGATAGTGGTCAGCACAAACACACCGGAAGCGTAGAAAATCCCAACACTTTAAGGTTCAAGACCGAGTTGATCGTTGAGAAAGAAAAAATTACCGTAATTGAAATTCTTGTCGCTTATACATGGTACTGAGGTACAATATCTTTAATAAGAATCATGAGATATTAGCCAAAGGGAGCGTTGTGGATGAACTCACCATTCCTGGGAGGAGTCCCCCTTCACAAAGTCCCAGGCAGAGTCTTATCGCTAGTAATCCTCCAAATGATCGTACCTAGGAATAGGGTTAATGGAATGCAGAAGACGAAGAAATGAGATTGTTCACAAGTGAGGTCAATATGGTCACAATGCCCCAGAGGAAAACCAAAAGGGGAATCCATCGCTGATGATGTTGTGTCAGAGGAGATAGCTTACAGTCATAAATACGTTACTACATTTGCTTTCATCTTCTTGAGTACAATGTTCGAGGGAATTTCTACAAGGATATAGCTGTAAGCAAAGGATTAGAGGAACCATCTGAATCAAGGTGGTGCCAAGTACATACGTTACGTAGAACACTGGGTTGAATCACAATGAACCATTAGAATAATCAAGTGGGGCAGGCTCGCGTGAACATACCGGCCAGCGTGATATTGAACTGGTTTCCTTTAAGATGGGCATCACGTTCGAGGCCAGCAATTCTACATCATCTTACATCACGACCAAAAGCGGAGCAGAAGCGTATACAGACCTGGCATTTCCTATGTTGCTTCGATCAATGAAGTTCGCTAACCAGAGCTAAGGCACTCGAGATAATTGCAAAATAATGAAACAGCCTAATCTCACCAGTGCTAGAGGAGGGAGGATATAACAATCCAGTTTCCATAGAATTCTCCGAGTAAGTGCAGATTCATATTCTGTCCGTACAACCGAGGTCATCCTAGCGTAACGGGAGGAAATTGCGGGAGGAAGACTGCAAACACGAAAGCATCTTAAGTAGTATGTTTTCACACTGGATGGAGCTAGATGTGTTATTTTTTGGACACTTTCACCAGCTGACACTCGACCATGCGATGTTGGTCACAATATTTCATAATGCCGGTGAAAGCAATGCGTTACATTCGGCAGAAGAACGGCCGATATCCTATAGGAAATCAGATAGACTCAGACTATTGGATATATAATGTTAAAAAGCATACGCGTGAGCCCTTGGAGAGATGAGTTGGAACTTATATTCAAAATAAAGAACATCCCGACGATCGTGGCATCAATGTGCCGCGGAGTTCAAAATTGAAGGACGGCTTTTATTGGTGGTTCCTGAACGCTCAGAGTTTCAAACCTTGACACTTCCTGAGATGTCTGTACCACCATTTGTCTTGCAACCTCCTTCGCTTCCGCTCGGATGGACTGAACACCTCGGTACTTTTTATTTTGGCTTCATCTTCATCTTCCTTATCTGAGACCATTTTAGGACCAGGCGGTCAGTTCTATTACTACAATTCTCAAACGAAAGAATCCACGTATGTTCGGCCGATACCTGCCTTTCCAATCTTGCCCACTATGCAATCAGAACTTCCCAAGAAGAAGGAGAAGCCTTTGGTTAAAACACCGATACCAGGCACAGAGTGGCTTCGTGTGCGAACAACCGAAGGGAACGTATTCTATGCCCACAAAGTGAGGAAAGAGAGTGTATGGGTTGTTCCGGAAGAGATAAAGGGCGCTGTTGAGGCTTTACAAAAGAACGAACAATTACAGCCCAGCGGAGATCAGGAGGAACTTGATCAAACGGCGGAGATCCACAGAGTTAAGGAAGAAGTTCAATCCATAGTCAAGAGGAAAGCTGAAGAAAGCATCCCACTCGGTGAAGTCGTCGCAAAAAAGGCTAAAATAGAAGAAGTAGAGGAGGACGATGAAAACGAAGGCAATGAGAGCGAAGAGGAAGATTGGCAGCGTGAAGCGGCAGAACAGTTGGCGGCCGAGGCTGAAAAGGAGAAGATTCGGCAGGAGCAAGAAAGAGAGCAACTGGCGAAAGATGCGGAAATGCAAAGTCAAGTTCAACTGAACATACCTGATCGCGTGGACCTGTCCGTCGAAGAAGCAAAAGCTTTGTTCAAGGCAAGCATGGGTAATGCAATTTTTTCCCTCTCATGGTGGCTAACCATTGTCCTATAGAGTCTTTTGAAAGAAAAGGACATCAATCCACTGTACCCATGGGATACTTCATTGCCGAAGTTTGTTTCTGACCCTAGATATGTTCTTCTGCCATCGGTATCGGCTCGGCGGGAAGCTTTCGATGAGTACTGTCGGGAACGTGCGCGCGAGCTGCGACAGTCTGTGGTGAAGAAGGAAAAGGAGACGAACCCGAGGGAAGAGTTTGAAGAACTACTCCTTAAGCAAGTTCAGAGTACCCGAGCAAGCTGGACTGATTTTCGCAGAACATGGAAAAAGGATAGAGCATTTTATGGTTGGGGAAGAGACGATAGAGAAAGAGAAAAGAGGTTCAGAGACTATCTCAAGGAGCTTGGCGAAAGTGAGTTTTCCATTCAATCGTCTTTTACGAGCCCTTAACGCGTTGGATCGTAAATAGAAAAGCGCTTAAAGGCCCAAAAGGCCGAACTGGACTTTTTCTCTTTGCTGCGGGAAAAGGGCAACATCGAAGAGGGTTCAACATGGAAGGATGTGAGATGAAAATGCTCTTCAGTATTCTCTAACTTTTGGCATGTTCAGATCAAACGCAAACTGTACGATGATCCTCGTTATGACGCTGTGGGCTCATCTTCTCTTCGCGAAGAACTCTTTACTACCTACATGAAAAGTAATCATGGCGAAGAAGATGGACAGACTGATTTAGGACTTATTCCCTCAAATGATGACGCCAAGCAGGACTCGCCCGATATAAATGAAAGACAGAGATTACGTGAGGAGAAAAAGGAGAGAGCTGTCAAAGAGAGAGAGCAGAAAGTCAGACTCGAACGGGAACGCCTCGAGGCTGATATTGACAGATCAAGGAACGACGTGAGCAGAGAGGAAGGGGAACGAGTTTACAAGTGCGTTGACGGTCTCCGCTAATTCAAGTCACGGACTACAGCACTCACGAATTCAACGTTTTTATAGGACGATGTTGGTAGATGCGATCAGAGACCCTCAGGTATATTATATTTTCGTCTCGGAATTATACTTTCTATAGTTAATGTTACCATGCAGATGACTTGGGATGCAGCTTTGCCACAACTCAAGATTGACTCCCGTTTTCGAAATTCGCCACTTCCGCCTAATCAACAACTGCACCTCTTTCACAGCCATGTGGATTTTCTTCGCTCAAAGCATATCAAAAATTTGCATACTCTTTTTGAGGCGCATGCACCAACATTGGCTACACGTTTCGATGAATTGCCGTCGTCGTTGTTATCTGCACCTCCCGTTGTTAAACTTGGATACGACACTCGAGCTACTCAACAAAACTTTGACAAATGGCAACGCGAACGCTATTCGGAATCAAGGAAAGCATTCGATGAAATGCTGGGCGAGAATTCTTTTGTAGAGTTCTGGGGCCGGCTTAGGAAGATTGGTGGCGAAGGCGTTGATGGAGGTGTCAAGATGGATGATGCAGATGCAGATGATGGAGAAGGTGATGGTGGTAAGGTCGATATGAAAGCTCTTGCAAAAAACGTCGACGTTGAAGAAGTCGAAAAAGTCTTGAAGGTGTGCATTCAATGATGGATCACGACAAGTTGATCTAACCATCTAGCAGAATGACAAGCGATACAACATGTTTGATCATGTGCCAGACCAGCGAGAAAGCTGGATCAGAGTGAGTTATGTTTTCAATCTGCGTTGTTTTGGGTTCACAACGCTCGACAGGATTACTTGTCCAACATGACGGCTCCAAAGCCCTCTGTGCATCTGCCTCAAGCCTAGCACACCTGAAACAACCCAAAGAACGGGATTTAGTTAAATTTATCAGTTCAAATTTCACCGCGTTATAATATTGTCCTGAATTTGTATACATAATAATATGCACATGATCGCGTCGTCAGATCACGGGATGTCAGTTTCTTTGTGAGAAACTGACACGAACTTGACACGTCAGTACTTTGACATTTAAGAAGCATAACTAAGACGAGTTTGCGTTCGGTTTGCTTCTTGCAATACCTCAGAGATGCGGCTATCTCGTACACTCCTTTATCTGTCACTAACTCTGCTTACGTCCCGTGCTGCAGACGATGCAGGTTTTACCAACGTACCCAAAGAAAAGCATGACTATCAGGTCGGTGAAAAGCTAGATGGGCTTCAAGTCGTCCAACTGAGTATGGTCCGTCTTTCAGAGTGATGTTGCGCGCCTTCGCAAGATCGTGATTGACAGGCAAGTCGTCTTACATATCGTCGAAATAAAATATTGCTTACCGCCTGCCTAGTCTCTACTCACACAAGTAAGATGACTTTAACATTACAGAAACTATCGTTTACGGCCCTGTCTCTCAGCGATATATTCCTTCGAGAACTGGTTTCGAATGCCAATGATGCTGTGGAAAAGCTCCGATTAACTGCACTGACCGATGAGGAGATGTGGAATGGTGATCCTCTCAACATCACCATAAAAGCTGTGAAAAACGAGGATGGAAGAGGAGGGCATATTATCATCAGCGGTAAGGTTAATATTGTGTAGGAATCTCAGTTATCTACAATCAGTACAGACACTGGTATTGGTATGTCTCCGGAGGAGTTGACGACCAACTTGGTTATTCCTTTTACGCGTTGCCTTCCACGTGTTCTTATAGAATTGCACAGGGGACATTGGCGAAGTCTGGAACATCTGAATTTCTCGCGACAGCCGAAGGTCAAGCTTCGGATGGAACAGCTAGTGGCAACCTTATTGGCGCATTTGGTCTAGGGTTCTACAGCAGTTTTCTTGTTGCTGATCGCGTTACTGTCGCCTCCATTCCTCCCAAGTCTGGGCATGTCCCTGAACCCGTGCAATATGTCTTTAGCTCATCTGCAGATGACGCTTCTTTTGAGATATTCCCCGATCCTCGTGGAAATACTCTCGGTCGTGGAACAGAAGTTACGCTCTATTTGAAGCCCGATGCCGTTGAATATCTTGAGGAAGAGAAAATTATAGAACTTGTGTACGTCTATAAATCTTGATTTAGAAAATGGGTTTCCTCACTATTGTTTAGAAACAAGCATTCATCTTTTTCTTCTACCTTTCCTATATACCTCTTCACGACTAGGACTGAAGAGGTACCAGATGAGGAAGCAGTCGAAAAAGAAGACCATTCTGAAACAACCCCCACTACGACTGACACGACAGAAATCCCCCTCGATGAGGATGAAGCAATCGTTGAGGAAATCACTGAAGAAAGTGAGACTAAAGAGGAAAAACCAGCTAAGATGAAGTCAGTGGTCGTAGAAGAATGGACTCAGTTGAATGTCCAACCGCCGATTTGGGCTCGGTATGTATTCTAGTATTGTTGACTGATTTTGTGCTTAACCGGATCTCAAGTGACCCTAAGAACGTGTCTGATTGCAAGTCTTCTGTTTTCGCCGATATGATGTCTCCTGTCATTGACCTCGCGCATAACAGCGGAATACACCATGTTTTTTACCACCTTCTTCAAAGATTTTACCAGTCCTTTGGCTTGGCAGCATTTCTCGGGTGATTCAGGCTCTGGCGTCTCTTTTAAAGCTATTGTCTACCTTCCGGGAAAGATGTGAGTTCTGCTTCAGTGTTTTACTTGATTGGATCCTCATGCACTTTCTAAAGCCCAGAAGAATACTGGCAACAGCCCTTAGCTTCAAAATCGAAGGATGTTAAGTTGATGGTCAAACGTACGTTTATCACTTCTGACCTCGGTGATCATGGCCTGCCCAAATGGGCCAGTTGGGTGAAGGTAGTCATTGACGGTATGTTTCAATATCTTTATTTGAAATCAATTCCAATGGTTCATCCAGCCGATGACCTTCCATTGAACGTTTCACGAGAAACGCTTCAATCTAATCACTTCCTCCGGCAACTCAAGGGAATTATCATCAAGCGCTTGATACAACTTTTCACCAAAATTTTTGAGGAGGACCCGGAGAAGTTTAGGGAGATTGAAGGTGTTTATGGCTCCATATTCAAGCTCGGAGCAGTTGAAGACCTGAAGAATCGTGACAAGTTGGCTGCCCTTACCCGCTTCACAACCACCCACAGGAATGAGACGACCTTGGACCAAGTGTGTATTTATGATGAAGTTACCTAAATGCAATGAACCGAATGCTTTAATACAGTATCTCGAAAACAAGAAGAAAGGGCAGAAACAGGTGAGAATCCCACCAGGCTTGTTGCTGTCTATGTCTCATGTTTGGTGATATTCTAGATTTTCTATCTTGCGGAAATGGGAAAAAAACCAGAGGACCTTGCCCAGAGTATTTTCGTGGAGAAACTTTATGCTCGAGGATATGAAGTCCTTCTCTTAACTGAACCTCTTGACGAGATCCTGTTTGGAAACCTTCGCCAGTGGAAGTAAGTTACTGATATTCCTTTGCCGACTCTGTAACTAATGATCAAAAGGAATGTCCCATTCCAAGACGTTGCAAAGGCCGGCTTGAAGTTCGGAGATGAGAGTTAGTAATTTTGATATTTGTCTTTGAAATGTGATTGACAGGGCATATCTAGACGAGGCCGCAGATGAGGAAAAAGAAGAACAAAAGCATTTGGTAGAAAGGTTCAAGCCACTCCTTGATTGGTTGAAGGCGGAAGCGAAGGACCTCGTTCGTGATGGTACGTCTTAGTCCAGATTCGGGAGTGATCAAATTCATTTTCTGTTTCCAGTTGTTATCTCGAACCGGCTTGTGAAGAGTCCATGTGCAATCGTTGCGGAAACAGGCGGATACACTGCCAACGTCCAAAAAATGATGGGTTTGTGTGATTCTTGTGTGAGAAGGTCGACTCAATTTCATCGTTTACTCTAGCCGCGTCAAACGCCAAGGGGAACAGAGGAGGCATCCTCCATGAATTTGCTATGAAGGCAAAAGTTTTGGAGATCAACCCTCGTTCACCCCTAATTGAGGGTTTACTTCGGCGTGTAGAAGATTTGCTCACGGACGAGGATGAGAAGGACCAAGAGTCTGAGGAGGAGCTTCGTGAAGTTGCTTCTATCTTGATCGATGGGGCACTCGTGCGATCTGGTTTTGAAGTGCCTGACAGTAACCGGTATGCTGTTTTTGTTCTTTTTTCTTTGGATCTAAGATATCTTGCCAGCTTCTTCACCCGTGTTGACAGAGTTCTGAGGCGTTCGCTTGGTGTGTCAGAGATGGCCCCGACTGATGAAACAGTCAGACCTGCTCCTCCAGTTGACCCCGAATTGCCCTCGGAAGAAGAACAGATGCCTATCTTGCCTCCGCTCGACGAGGAGGATGACGGAAAAGCAAAGGTCATATTATCTGAGGAGATGAAGAAGCATGTAAGTCGAACAGTATCCAGAGAAAGAGGGTTGATATTGACAGGGATTCGCAGGTTTCTATCGAGATGGAGGAGATTGACGATGATGAGTATCCGGCTGTGAAGCATGATGAGCTGTGAAGCTCGTGAGTGCGCCTTATGTAATTGAATACTCTCGATTATGCAATCGTGTCACACATCCATGTGCTCGAGTAACGTATACAGTAACTTGCTACATAGTACTAGTCATTGGAATCGTCAAGTATCCTTCTCTCACCATGTCAGCTTTCTCTAGGCTACAGCTAGCTGCTGCGCTGCTAGGTATGTTGCTTCGTGGTTTCTCGTTGTCGTGAGACGAAGCTGTTTTGTAGAGTATGACAACGACCTTGAAGATCCTGATGCACCAGGCCGCTCTGCACAAGAGAGTGCCATTTTTTTGCCATTTCGTCATTATGCCACTAATCGAGCTCCGAAGACTGATTATCTCGGAGTACCCCTTGCCAGCGACGTAGTCACCACTGCAAAATCTCCGAGGTCCAATTCCGCGCTAGGTCATCAGTCAAGGGTCTCAATAAGTACGCTTCACAATCCTTTCGGTCGGGACGATCATCTAGAGGAGGAAGATAATCAGGAAGAAGACCTCGAGGTAGATTTGTCGTCCTGGGGACTCGACGCATTCATTCCGAAGGACAAGGCCTTCAAAGGCAAGGGCAAGGCAAAGTCAACGGATCCTCCTCATCCTGTTCCTGTGTCGTCAGTCCCGACACATCAGCCTTTAACCAGTCATGATAGTAATGTCACAGGCCCCAGACGTGCGTTGGGAGCATCGAGGTCGATGAGCGTGGGGGGAAATTTGGAGTATTTTTCCGCCGAAGGAGAGAGGCTATCATCCAACAAGATGGATGACGGCAGACGTCGCTCATTTGCTTCCCCATTGGATGTTGCTGGAATGGAGCCACCCAATATAATGCAACGACGTCGTGCGTCGTCTTATTCTGTATTTGCAACCCCAACACAAGTTGCATCGGCTTCTTCCCAGCCACAAACTGTTCCATTCCCGACGACGTCAGTTCACTCTGGATCACTGGACTTGAATGAGGATGGTGGCTTTCGCTCGTCCTCTTTGGGGTCTCGATTAAAACCTAACTCTCTGCATGGAAGGACGCGCTCTACGACTAGTGCAGATTCTCGACACATTCTTAAGGATGTCGCAGAAGATGCGGATAATAGGCAGCGTACCATGTCGAATGACACCATGGCTACAGTACAATATGCGGAGGATAACCCTTTCGCTATTCGTCCTCCGTCTCGTGCTTCTCGTTTTGATCCCAAGGCTGCAGCTCATGCGCGAACAATGTCTAATGCGTCCATGACATCCCGGATGATTTTGGATCACGATGGAATTTCTGTCCATACGACAGCTCCAGACGGTAAGGATCGCCGATATTCAACAACATTGGATCTACTTCGACCCAAAGTCCTGGTGATGCCGAGTCCGCTACAACCTACCGCAGTTGCTTCAGTCTCGTTGCGTGAGAAGGTCAGAGAAGGTTTTGAGCTTTCCGCTGATGGTCCTCCCTTACCTCCCGGTGCTCGTTCCTCTCGTCGAGCCTCTGCTACATTTTCGGTATTGGAAGCTCCGCATGTCGCATCAAATTCTTTTACACCAAATCCATTGTCATCGCTGTCTTTATCCCAAATGACCTTCCGCAATACTCTGAAAATCGACGGTCAACTGGACTCCTACGTGGACAAGGACCTGCCGCGGGCCACGATAGATGGCGAGCAAGCTCAGTTCGAGACAGAAATTGATGATGTACCGATTGTTGCGGTGCCAGAATCAGATGAACCATTTAAAACTAATCGTCCTGCGGGTAAACTATTTGGCAAGAGTTTGATAGATGACCTCGAAAATCGCAAGGCACAGATGCGAAACAAGCAACGGTGAGTATGTTGATAGCTTTCAAATGGTGTGAAATCTGGTACTAGGCCAAGAATCATTTCAGAGTCTTCACTGGCGACGAGAGACCTTCGATGATGGCTAGAGCAACGAATCAACGTAGTAGTACATTGATTGACCCGGCTACCCTACAGTCGCGACCTGCTTCTCAGCACTTGAATACAGTTGGACCCCCTGCCTCCCAGCAAACACTGGGGCGTCGTAATTCCGTCAATATCAAGCCCTTGCTCAACTTTGACGATGACGACAAGGGCGCCAATGTCACGGCTTCTCGATTGCCACATGGGCGGTCGGTGTTTGGTGTCGACACGCTATGGGAAAGAGAGATGGTCAAATTGAAGGAGATTGAAGCCCAGGAGAAGCAAGAAGAAGAGGAATCGAACCTTAGAGAAGCTGCAGAAGGGAATAAGAAAAGCAAGAAGAAATCCAAACGAAAAGATCGATCCAAATCATATATCTCGCCGGAACTTGGAAGTCCTTCGCCAAATACCCCTTCCAAACCAAGAGTCTCCATTGAACCTCCGGTCCTTCCAGATATCCCTAAAACCATTAGAAATCCTCCACCTCAAGTCGCTGACGATGCATCAGACAGCGATCATAGTGATGTTGACGTGAATGCTGCTCAGAATGATCTAGAGTGGTACGCGGCGTCTTCTGATGAAGAAGATGAAGGACCTCGCCGCACAACTGGGACAGGACCTCGATTTCCCAGAAAGCACCATCGCCGTCGAGCTGGCGATGATGATGACGATGATGACGATGTACCTCTCTCATATGTTCACACGAAGCCCGACCATTTGTCTCCAGATTCAGACGATGAACGTCCTTTATCTAGTCTCGTCCAGAAAAATCAATCCAGCCTTCTCAACATTGATTTTGACAACCTTGGTAGGAGAGACGAAGACGACGATAACCAACCATTAGGCCTTCGTGTTTCCAGGCTTGCTCCATCTTTGCACCACAACAGCCAGGCTGAAGATGATGATGACAAACCTTTGGCGTTTCATCCTGAACAACAGCGACGATCACAGCTTCAGATGATGGCCGCTCAGCAACAGCAGTTCATGATGCAGGCCCAATTACAAAATAATATCTACTTTTCCCCGCCCCCAATGATGGCCACGCCGTTTTTTGGCTCCACGATGATGCCGATGATGATGCAAGCGCCTATACCCATGCCTTCACCACCGCCTATGCACGATCAGGCCAAATATAATCGAGTGGATAGTTGGAGGCACGACGTTGCAGTGGAGGGAAATTCTAATTAATTTGTTATGGGGTTATGGACCGTCATCTTCTCTTTCATAAATTAATTGCTCGAATTCGTGATTGTCTGTCTTATTACAAGAAGAAAGCAATTCGAATACGTAATGACTAATAATACTATGGGTGAGGAACAATGCACTGGTATGGAAGATCATGGTAAAGTTACACACGTCGAGATCAAGGATTAGCTATCCACAACTTGCGCCTCGGTATGGTGATGATGGAGACATCACGTCTCCCCATCTCCTCCTCGATTATCCTCTGTCTCGTATCATCGTCAATATCGTCCTCTTGTCCGTCTGTCTCAGTACTCCGCGGCGCGTCTTGAGATGAAGAGATCTCGTCTGCGACAGTAGCCAGGCGATAAGGTGGCTGATGGGCATATGGGCCTGGATTTACTTTAGCGAGGGACGTCAGAGGATTGGGATCAGCTGGCATCTTTCGGACTGGCGAGTTTTGCAGGCTGCACAAGGCAGACGGGAAGCAGCACTCTTTTCGATGACGCAGAGCAAAATAAATTATAATCGCATAGAAAATGACAGTCCACACGAGGAAGATGATAAAGCCATACTTTGGCGCTCGTAGCCACAGATTCATTAACGTAACGATCGACAAGCCTAAGAGAAGTCCTTGAATGATGGCATGGATGACCATCTCTGAGACGGTTGGAAATTTCAATCGAGGTTGAGAGGAAAAGGGAGTGGCTACAGTCATGAGGCCGTCTGTTGTAGCTGGCGTCGACAACTGTTCTCTTCGAACCTGACTCAAGGCATAGTCAAGTTCACCCTGTATGACGATGTCAGTCGACAGAAAAATGGTACACTTCCGTTTAAATTACGCACCACGGTATTCAAACTTCTTCGACGCTGTAGCCAGTTCATATCTCGTAGACGTTCCTGGGCACCATCTACGGTTGGAACTCCCAACAAGCTGGTCCTCCGTGTTCGCAGAGGTCGATTCACAACCTCAAACCCTCTCTTTGGACTTGGCGAACGAATCGAGTCACTATCGCTTGAAACTCTACTTTCCCGATTGTGATACATCACGCTCGATGGCCCCCAAGAATTGGTTCGATGTCGAGGAGAAGAGGGAGAAGGGGGAGAAGAAGGCACAAGACGTAGACTTTGTGGCGCACTTCTTGACGACGGCCAGTCGTAATTGTGTAGAAGATCGGGAGAAATAGTTCGTGGCGGATTCTCTTTTTCGCTTCCTGGGTTACATGCTGGTTCACGAACACGGGCTTGGATTGAATACACATACAGAAGCAACAATCCCGGAAGCGCCAGGTAAAGCAGTGCAAAAAAAATGATGCCGGAGATACCGTGTCCTGTGCGTAGATGCAAGCTTCCCTTATGAGAAGGGTCTTGAGAGGAGATGGAGATGAAAGCTATCACTAATCCTGCAATCCCAGAACCATAGGCGAGAATCAAAAGTACTGCAAGATTAAAGATCGCTTGAGCTCTGGGAACACCCCTGTAATCGAGGGGGAAAGAGAATCGAAAGAAAAGAAAAGCTAATTGGAGGATTGCCAAGGAGACGGGAGACAGCGCTTTGTGGACAATTGATGTATTGAAGCCAGACGGAGAAGAGAGTCCAACTGGTATAGTTGAGGCAGGAAGATTAGAAGTAGTGGCAGAAGCTGTAGGATGTGAGGTAGTAGTGGGACTTTGCGTTATCTTTGAGGCGCACTGGGTCATGTATTTTACAGTAACCCCAGCACCATTAGCATTAATACCCGTTTGGAGATGGCCATCCCCAAAGCCTGTCCAGAGTGTGTGAGATGGATTGATCAATCCATTATACGCACGAAGCAACCATATTTCTGACAGAAGGTTTCCAGACGAGTCCTGACCACCAAATATCTACGAAAAGCAGATGATGTCAGTGGTTAAGTCGTGGAAAAAAGAAGTACCCACAATAGTGTCAGATGATATGTTGCGAGAGGAGCCAACCAGCGCCTGAGGATAAGAAAAAGCGGCAGAGCCCTCTCTAGGACTTGGAAATGCCACGTTGCCGGATGATCCTGGATCACCAGACGGTAGTATCCTGCTCCACGTACCGGTCTGTATATCGAGGATGGCCTAAACTTGTCAGGATGTTAAATCATTCCCGGAAGCAGAGCTACTCACAACCTCCCCGTTGCTTAAACCATTGTCGTCGTTCCATCTTGTTTCGTTCGTCACGCCCAATAGAAGATAGACTTGGGACGTAAAAGTGGACGTGAATCTGTTGGAGTTTCGAACAAGAACAGGACCTGCCCTTGGAGCCGGACAGACACTTAGAGGCGTCACGATCTGTCGCTGAGTGTCGATTACGTAGGAATCCTGTTCTTCTACACACAGGCCATTTTCAGAGAGCGAAGAGCAACCGCCTGTCAACACCACCTGATGTCCGACAACTGTACCAGACACATTGGATTTAGATGGTAGATTTCCGATGGTCAGATGATCCCAACTTCCATTGCTATCATTGGGGAGGTTTGAGGACAGTGTTCCAGATATATTCAGTCTCCAAACATCGGAAAGTGAGCTGTAATGGATGCCATCATAACCGCCGACAAGATAAAAGGTATTGTTTGGACCAGGCACTGAGGGATCTTGGATGGGAGGCGTAGCCAAGTCGATGCCACCAGCGGCTCCCCATCTAGGCAAGGGTCCTGGCGGTACATTGACCTCCGACCAGAACTTGTTGTTGAAATCGTATTCCTAGAACATGAATTAAGCCTTAGCAAGACGTGAGATGATGACTGGACCAAGAACTCACCCATACGTCCGTCAGGCTATTTCCGTCAGACCCTTTACCCCCAGCGACAATAAAACCCTGTCGACTACGTACAGAAACTCGATGAGAAAAATTGATAAGAGGAGGGGAAAAGGACGCGCACTTGCTGGCTGCGAGATCCGTGCCATAGATTGCAGCACTTCTTGCAGCTGGTATCCTCTGAAGATTGTTGGGCGGGCTTGGTACAGACCAAGTCAGAGTTTCGAGGTTTAACCTGGCAAACCCAGTCGATATTCGATTAGCTGCATGGCGAAAAACACGCACAAAAAGGTCTGAGACTGCACAAGACCACTTGCAGATTCACCTCCAAAGATGATCAACGACCGACTGACATGTTCATGTGTCAAGCAAACTCGGTGCCCCTGAGAAACAACATACCTCGACTCATCATATCCGATGGCAGCATTCTTCAGGGGAGGTGGGCTTGAGGAGCCTTGAAGCAGGCCAGATAAATTTAACCATTGCAAAGGGGGTACAGAAGAGTCGGTGGGGATTGATTGTGCGTTGGCAGCCAGAGCCGAAAAGAGGGACCAAGTGGTGAAAAGCAGGAAAGAGAACGACTTCCAGGCCATTCGCGTCGCGGGGGAAGGGCCCGCCTGCCAGGGGGCTGACAGCTGGGAAGGGAAAGAGCAAGTTCCCAGCAGGCTGCAGGACTCTTTCTTGAGATAGCCATCATATCGCTGCCGAACACGGAACAACTTGTCCGTGTCAATAAAATTGCCTCACTTTTGTTCCTCATCCAGTATCGCTTTGCAGTCACACACCAGCATCGCGACCGCTGCATTTCTAAAACCCGTAGTAACAAAAGTTTTGTAGCTCTCCTTGTAATTCCAAAGTTCGTCAGCAATCCGTCAAGTAAATAAACTTTCCAAATACGGCATATCTCCGGAACGCCAAGCACGTTCGTTGTCACAATTCTGTACATTCATCTTCTCACAACATCCAACATGGGCTTCAAACGCGTTCTGACAGATGAGCTCCGCGACTCTCTGGCTGCTTCGAGTGCCCCACCACCACATAGGCGCGTCCGATATCAGGGTCGTTAATTACTTTCACATCGCTCATTCAGATATAGCATGCTCGATGATGACATCGCTACTCGCCTTCAGTTAGTTGGATCACGCGTCAGGAAGAGTGAGAGCCGATTCTGACCGCACGCGTCCTTTGGTCTTGGCACCTCTTGACGTACCCATTAGATGTTACGGAGGGATACATCTCTACGCCGCCCTCACTCTTAAAGTCCAATTCTACCGGGACCATCTTCCAATCAGCTCGTGACAGTTTTCGGGTGGCTCAAAGCCTTCAGCCTCCCGTCGCGCATATATCTACTAACAAGAGATCGCGACCGCAGGGCGAGTCAGGGTACGACTCGGACGGAGCCATTGATGAAGATCGGGATGCGGACATGGGACATTCCGAGGGCGATCGTCGTCCCGTAAACCTCCAAGTATCAAGTCGTCCTATCAAAGCCCTACGAAAGCCAAAAAAGGCCATGTTGCAAACGCGCTCTTTACCTAGCCATTCCTTTGCCCTGGGCGGCCCCAAACTGACTAATGATGTAATCATGGATAAGGTTGAAGAGGAGGACTGGAGTATAGGGAACTTTGCTGCTCAAAGTTCAAGTCCTATCCAAGACTAGGATGCTCGATGATCCCAGTAAGCCAGCCATCGACCCTTTTACCGCTCGTACAAACAACGGCTCTACTCCAGATTTAGTACTATGCAGTGATTGTGTATTTTGTGAGCAACAAACAATTCCCCCATTGTCCACAGTATTTGGATGATATCTGATGAAGAATCGGACGAGTCCATCAATTCTAATTAAGCGACTATCGTTCGTGATTTCCACATGCCCTGAGAATCATTCTGGGCCTTTGACATACTTCAAGCGCCTTATAGGACTAAGAGCAATACAACTTGAATAAACGGAAACCTCTTTCTTGCTAACTCGAAAATGGTTGGTTGATCGAAGAGACAGTAAGTTTCGCTTAAACATCGCGCGTCAGTTCAACCACTGTGTAAATCAGGCACATCATCAAGAGACAGAACGATGTATTACATACTAACGCTCCCTTTGGCTTTGGCTGATCAAAAATCAAATTATATTCAGGTCATTTGTTGTAATCGTATTGTTGGACGCCTGCATGCGTGAACCGTGGTTTGGTATGCCTGGATTAGGCCAAAGCAGTTCTATCAGGACACACACACAAAGATTGCCGGATATCACCCGATCTCTCATTTCAGCTGACACCCACAAGCCCGTATGTTGAAACAAACCTACCGGACAATTTCCTCTCTGGTTTCTCGTCTCCTCTTCCCTGCCATAAACCTATAACGTCTTCTCTATTTACCATGTACGTGCCTTTCAAAAATTCGCGTGTTCTTCCTTTGTTCTACCTCAAGGTGGCAGCACAAAGGTTAGAATGGCTTTATTGATTTTATGCCACAACATATAGATCGTCGTTGTGTCCTTGCTCACACGAAACGTGTTTAAACTCGACTTTTCTCTTCCGCAGGGTTACCCATCACGGTAATTGACCCCACGCCACACTGTTCTAGCGCTATCCTCGCTCTGGAATATCATGCACGGGCAAGAATTTGTACCAAGCGGAATGCAAGCACAGGAAAGCAGGGTGTCCCCTTCGCCAGGTCAAGATGAATTATGGGTTGGTACTTCACACTCCAAGTCTCCTTGGAAGCACCGGACCCCCTCGCCCAGGAACGTATCCACTGAAATGAACCATAGATCACCGCTCTTAAACTTCTTCTGTTTATAGATCATTGAAACCTAGGTTGGTCGATTTTTCGTCCCAACTTTTTCCTGGCAGTCTTCGATATCACCGTAGATTTAACAACTGGACGAGCAATCTACAAACACCGAATGAAGATGTAATCCATTTCGTAACTCCAACGTCCGTTTATACCTGGCCAAAGCTTCTGCCTGCTTCACAGATGGGCGAAGGTCCTATGATCATAACCAGATATGATCGGTCCACATACTCCACTCCCCCAGTCTCTGAGCGATCATTACCAACGAGGTCATGGGAGAAGCCGCGCAAAGATGCACACGTCGTTCGTGAACCGACAGCCTCGCACTCAACTCATGATTCTCCTGCGTACGGCTTCTTTTGTCAATCTATATCATTATATTTGATGGCCTGACGGTTACTTCAGGTACTTGCTTAAGCTTCCTAGGTCCCCACATTCCACGCTCTTCGTTCCTCCTCATGTAGATGACCGCGCTTCTGTGATCTCATCACCGACAACGACAACGACTGATCTTAGCTCCAATGCGCCTCAATCTTATGTAAGACCACCTACATTATACACAGCAACCTCAAGCCGCAACACCAGCCGCACACTCAACGGGAATGATGGACAAAGGAACGCAGCTGAATCATCTGCTGATACTGCCCCAGACAACATAGCCTGGGAGTTGCACATCAAATCGACCACTTCAGAGACCGGTGAAGTTTTGTATATCTGTGAATACGGTGGCAAGTGTGGTTACTCGTCAACAAAGCAATCTGTAAAGCGACATGTATTGGGCACTCATCTCAAGTTCAAGCAGGTAATATAATTTACGTGACGTTCTTTTGTTTAACACCTTAATTGCAGGCCTCACGAGTGTCCGCATTGCAATAAACATTTTCCTGCAGTAAGTTCGGATACACTACCAAGTCCTTACAATATTTAAGCGTACTTGTCAGAGGGCAGCTCTTTCTTCACATATTGCGACGCAGTACGTAGGACTGTTTCAAGTACTCTGACTTCTGAACCTACCCTTGAACTTCATAGCACTGGCGATTTGCCACTCGCATGCAAATACAGAGGCTGTGACAAGCGTTATTCAGATCCCGCAAGGCGACACAGGCACCATATCATTGTTCATGGTTACCAACCTAAGCAATACAAGAAGAAATTTCGAGTAAGTGAGAAATATTATTAATGGTAACGGTGATCCTTAGACACAAGCAGCCACCGATAGATGTAAATTGAGATGGACGGTAGAAAGGGAACCTGAGGCTGGTTGTATCTACATACATGAAAGGTTTTCTGTACTTTGTTCTATGGAAATATAGATGGTGAGTATAAGAATCCCAAGACAGGCGACTTTCGACAACTGCTTAATATATATCTGAACTGAGTTTGCTCCCACTTGTATCGCTCCAATTCTTTTTCCATTTTCCAGACAAATATTACATAATACAATGCCTTGAAGATAGTCTATTACATAACTGAACGGCAATTTCAAAACCTATCATCGCGTAATGCCAACAAAACAACCTCAACTCGGAAGTCTGGCAATACAGTCTCCTCAGTCTCCTCAAGTTGTGCATGTCGAACCATCGACGTGCCATGACCTTTCACTGTTCAAAGGTCAGTTCTTTTCTCTTTTTCTATCTATTTTGTAAACGCTGATTGTCATGACGTTAGAAATTCTTCGAGAGTATCGACGTCTTGATGACACAATAACAATGAGGCTCAACAGAGCTAATGCGGCTATGCGCGATAAAGATCGTTTGGAGGATTCTGGTGGGAATATCCAGAACGCAGCGTGTTTGAATGTATGGCGTGAACTCGTAGGTTGATACTTCTCTTTTGATTGGATTAGCAGAACATTTGTTCACAGAACCCTCTCAGGAAACTGGAAGCGTCGGACAGTGTTGGTTGAGTACTGTGTACGCGTGGTTGATCAATCCCTGAGCGAGAAGCGGAGCGTGGTCGAGGACGAGACCCAGGACAATGCTACTAAGCGAAAGGTACAGGGACGGATAATCGAGGAACAGGTCAAAGTGCGTTGATATTGGCTTTTTGAACACATCCACGTGGTCTGAGAGCGACAACCAGCGTGCACAGGTTCATAACGAGCTCAAGGTAGAAGCGATTATAAGAAAGCGGGCTGTTGATGGTACGTTTCTAATGCCTACACAAGGACAGTATTTCTCACTGCTTCCACAGCTTTTAAAACACGATGTCAGTTCTTTGTGCCGCCGTCGGAACTTGAAGGTCGTGAACATTGGGATACGACACAATAACTACGGGAAAATAAGCAGGGTACACGTGGTTACAATTGTATGACGCCATACACTATCTAGGTTCTTATCTAGCTACAAATGTCGCATTGCTGTCAGCAAACTTAGCTCATTAACTATGCTTTCCTCTTTCATCTTCCTCATTATGCAGCTGCTGTCATTCCTCTCTGCTGCGCCCATTGCAGCCAACGCATATCGTCTAACTTCAACCTTGATACAGAATCGACCAGCGTACAATTTCGAGGACGTCAAAGTCCCAGTCCACCTGGGTGTCATGAGTCGCTGTTCCGACGCCCTCTTATGCGAGAATGTCTTTGACGATGTCCTGCCGAATGTGTCCAACAAGGTCAATATCTCCATGGTCTACGTTGCAAAGTATGTCTCGTAAATATTTCTCATTATGTATGTATGTATCAACTTCGCAGACTCGATCCGCACGATGAGGTCTTTGGCGTCAGATGCAAGCACGGTCCTGAGGAATGTGCAGGAAACGTCCAGCAGTTGTGTGTCGCAAAGTACGAGCCTGCAGTTTGGTGGCAGTTTGTCCAATGTCAGAACTTCGAGGGGAAAGACAAGGTCGGGAATCCCGACCTTGCATTAGAGTGTGCGAACACAGTTGGAATCAATTGGGTGGAGAGTAAAGTAGGTGCATGCGCCGGTTTGGATGGAAATGGAGCCGAACCAGAAGGTGTGGCTTTGCTGAAAGACAGCCTCGAATTAAGCCGAAAACTTGGGATTGAGTATACGACATTGGAATTTGCTCTTTTTCCTTCTCTGACACATTTACAGGAAAAGCTGCACAATACTCATCGATGGTAACAAGGTCTGCATTCATGACGGCACATGGAAAAGTTGCGAAGTTGGTCCTTCGTTCCTCATGCAGCATAATACAACCACTCATTAAGCCTCAGAACGGGCACAGTGCCAATGATTTCGTCAGGCAGATAAACGAGGCGTACGATAGACTCAATGCTGCGTAGTTTAGTAAGAAGGTAAGAAGAAGGTTAACGAGTCCCATTTATGCTTCTATGCAATTAATGAATGTACTGAGCACTGTTTTCGTCCGTTGTTACAAGGTGGATTATAGCAAGCTTTGGCAGGACAGTAGAGTATCTTGAAAGACAAGGGAAGGCCTCAGCCGAGAAGGAGCTCGTATATGATGACAAGGATATTTATGCCTATAAGGGGTACTAGAAGGGTAACAATTGGATCAGGATTGAGAGGGATGGGTGAACGGACTGTACACACTTCGCATGAGTGTCCGAACGGCACTAATAAGGTCTATTAGTCTCGCTTTCAACCCAGCATCCTGCTGTGCAAGACCATAACCGTTCTGATCATATCCCTGATGAAAACCAGCGTTGGCTGCTTGCTGTTGTCCGGACACCCAGCCAACTTGGAAGGCACATGGGTCAGAGGTTCATAGGCACAGAATCAAGACTCACGCCGTGCAAGAAAGCGGTCCTCACTCAGGACCGCAATGGCGTTGATAAGTAAGAGTGAGACTTTCAATATCGTGCCCAGCATTATTATCATAGTCGGGCACACGCGCAGTGGCGGTCGCGAGCCACGTTGAGGTGGAAAGTCACGATTCCTCGTAACAACTTGTGACAACTTCGCAGAATTTGTTTCTTCCGATCCGCCCGTGACCACTATGCAGAGTGGTTTGCGCTCTGGTGCGTCGCAACATTTTGAACCATACTACTTTGCTCATGACTCTCCGCTTCAGTTGCACGAACAGCGCGACCCATAATCTCATGTCCAAGCTCTTCACGGATTCCGCTTGAAGCTCGACGCTAGTAGGTCGATAAACAATCACCTCTTGCTTGTATTGACGCCGTGTACAGCGCGAGTTTCCTCAATCCTTTGGATTGGGTCAGAGAGAAAATCACTCCTGGTTACAAGGAGAAACCCACGAAAGAGGAAGTTGATGCTGGCAAGAAGCAGGCCGCGAAAGAGGGTAATCGAAATATTTTCGAGGCGGCGGAAGCTCCAATACCTCGCCCGGTAGAGGTGAAGCCTGGAGAGGTTGCTCCT
The DNA here is from genome assembly GCA_017657195.1 of Termitomyces sp. T70a. Lineage (NCBI taxonomy): Eukaryota > Fungi > Basidiomycota > Agaricomycetes > Agaricales > Lyophyllaceae > Termitomyces > Termitomyces sp. T70a. The sequence goes on from JAGGAT010000004.1 coordinate 99,444, forward strand.
AAGAAGAGTGGAATTTATGTGCCCAAGAAGCCGTCTAAACCGAAGCCGACCTCGGTGAGTTCTCTCGCCATAATGTCTATAATCCTTAACCTAAAAATCTACAAACTCAGCACAAATACTCTACCGCTAATTTCAAAATTTCTCATCGAAAGCTGAACATGCTTGGGAGGCAGATTTCCGGGAAGCCTATAGACTACGCGATACTACAAATGCAATTTAGCGAGAAGCGAGCCAGCACCCGTATCATGAACATGCTTGCCACCGCAAGGGATCATGCGGTTCGGTACAAGAGGCTTAAAGAGTCAAAGCTCGTCGTTGGTGTGTAAACTGCTTCTTGCCCTGATTTCCTTTCTTGTTCACTCAGAATGCAGCGGAGGCTTGGGTATCGAAAGGCCCAAAGGGTGCGAGTAGACTAGAGCCAAGAGGACGTGGACACATGGGAGTGCAGACTCATCCTAATTCAAAACTCACGGTTGTTCTGAAGGAAGGAAAGACAGTGGAGGAGAAAAAACTTGAGGATCGCGAGAGGCGGCTACGAAAAATTGTGAGTGCAGCGGTTGCGCGCGAAGATAAGCCAATACGGAACCCTTCGCCGACCTGGGGGTGGTAAACCACTGTGCTAGAAAAATATAATACACAGATGAATTGCTACAGCCTGTTGAGCAAGTCATTGGTGGTTAAGCTTATAAGTTTTGCCCCTGTCTTATTTTGGTAATTGCCTAAATTTAGATCGGTACACGTTCACATTTCCTCTTTGCCAATTTCCCAATCCGCCACTATGTTTTGGCGTACATTCCCTGTGCTCTTTCTAGGCCTATTGGCCCCGTCACTTGCGTCTCCTAGTCAATCCTTCGAAAACACAGCTATCGTGCGCGCAGTTGAACTCGGAGGCGCCGTCGTCCACGTCACGACCACGTATGCGATCAAGGCCACTCGGCCTGGCGCAAAGATCTATACTATTGCTCTTGGATTGGAAGAGAAGGAGAGAACAAGTTGGATAGACGTGCGCCTGAAGGGGCAACAGTCTTCTCTCTCTCAACATCACCACCCTCTCGACTCAAACCGGTACGGACGTTGTTATACTTCGTGCTTGGATTTTTCCGACAAAAACGTTTAGAAATTATCATCTAATTGATGTCACGCTAGACAAACCTCTGGCATTGAACTCTACATTGAATCTTGTTGTCGAGTCCCACCAAACTCATGCTACTTTCCCTTGGCCAGCCGAGGCCTCTCAGCAAGACGAGCAAGCCTTGAAATACGAGACTGACCTCTTAATACTCAGCCCATATTATACCGCCGTTCAGCGTACAAAGATCAAGTGAGCCTTCTTTCGAATTGTCGCCGTCGCCCTCAGCTACAATCTGACATACCACAGGGCTCTGGTACCCCGTATCATCTCATATACCACACCTCAAGGCCTAGACGAGTTCACCCTTGATGCTACAGCTACCAAGCAGGGAGCAGCTGTCACATTTGGACCATACAACAACATCCCTCCTTCAGCGAACCAAGGGTTCATTGAGAAGTACCAACAGCCTATCTCGGTGCACTATTACCATGAGCAACCCGTCTTGGAAGTCAGCAAACTCGTCCGTTCGGCCGAAATCAGCCACTGGGGTAACAATCTAAATATTCAAGATGACATTGTCCTTCACAACGCGGGGCCCGTGTAAGGTTTCATATTTCTCAGGCTGTGATGGTATCGCTTAGTGATCTCATGTCAAGGTTGAAAGGGCACTTCTCGCGACTGGAGCACCAGAGTCAAAACTTCTACAAGAGATCCGCCCCCCATGTTCTTCCCGCTCTCACTCTTCACCTTCCTCCTGGTATCAGCAACACCTACTATTACGATCTCGTCGGGAACGTCTCTACATCGCGCCTGAGGGTCTCTCCCTCCCCACCCAAGGGCTCGCAGAGCAACCGGTTTAGTGTCCTTGAGCTTCGTCCCCGCTATCCCATCTTCGGCGGATGGAATTATTCGTTTACGCTGGGATGGGATGCTCCGTTGTCTGACTCAACAGTCTATGACAAGTCTACTGGTAAATACATCGTCGAGGTTCCTGTCATGACTGCGATTCCTGGATCTGCTGTTAACCAAGCTGAAGTCTCTATCGTCTTGCCAGAGGGCGCCACGTAAGTTCTCGTTTGAGGGTATAGACCGAGCTTTTTTTGATATGTGCTTAGCGACGTTGAGTTCACTACTCCATTCCCTGCGATTTCAAACGCCATAAGCACACATATCACCTATCTTGATTCAATCGGTCGTCCGAAATTGACCTTTAAATACCAGAATTTGACTATCAGTCATGCTCAAAACATCTATGTATGTGCTCGTTTTCCGTCACACGTACTTGATGCTCACAGTGTCTAGGTTTCGTATTCTGTTCCTCTAGCTGCCCACCTGAGAAAACCATTCGTAGTTGGAACGGCGTTCTTCTGTGTCTTTGCGTTGGCGATCGCTGGACGACGGATCAATCTGACGATCAACAAGCAGAAAACTTTGTAAATTTGTTAGACTAATGTACAACAATGTCGTAAGAGAGATCTCCGCATGAGTTACACTGTCCACAAATGCAAGTCTATTTCTTGAGACAGTATTCAATAACAGATCACATATTATGTGTCTTGGGAAAGTACAAACCACAGGACAATAGCTGGAAAACAAAAATCTACCGTAGCGTAACCCTACCGATTATACATTACGTAGATTTCAACATAGTCACAAACATGAGTATCAGGTGAATCATTGTAATCCTATATGCAAATGATTGGGTGATACATTTTCCAATTAGTATTACACGAATATACAAATGGGAACAGATGTTGTCTTTCATTCGGCATTGATTGTAATAGATGCGGTGTTTTGAGAACGTCTTACCTCGGAGTATTGTTCGGCATGGCAACCAAGCTACCTAACATACAAATATAAAGTACTTTGATTTTGACTGACAGATTATTCTGATGGCCATGGCCTATTTGAGAGTATGTTTGACATAGTGATCGCAGATTGTTCTTCAATGCACCACATATGAATGTACAAAACTTAAGATTTGTAGGGATTGATATGCGAGCGACTCCAGGTATGCATGGTAAATGCCCGACAATTTTGCGGCGTAGGTGATCTGAAAAACCAATTTAGGATGACAACAAGAGATTCATGGCAACTTACGGCTGAAGGAACATGAAAAGACCATATGACCCGTCCACTAAACGACAATTGTAATAAAGGCCCGAGTTTCCCGAAGAGCCTTGATCGTAATAGAGCATGGTCCCCCGCCAACGCCAAGAGCCATCTTTAGTTCCAGCAGCCCTGCTGCCAGCTACTAGTTGTATAGGGTAGCCAGTGGCCTCTGTTGAGTTGATTGAATTGACACGGAAAATGGAGGACTCGTTGTTAAACTGCCACAGCTGGTTGTGGTAAACATAGAAGAGTGACAGAGATTGGGAATTGGATAGAACAGTGAGGTTTCCAGGTTGACCTGGAAAGGGGATCAGCAGATGTAGGAGCTGAGAGGAAGACTGCACACCTGGTGGATCGAGGCCGAGACGATGAACCACTGGTTCTGTGTTAGTGTCCTTGGGACCAAGTGGGAGAGCCTCGATGTAGGCAGCAGTGGGGCCGACGAGGGAGCTGATTGTGGACTGGCGGACAGGGCCGTCGAAGCTGGGAATGGCGGCTGCGAGGGTAGATAAGAGAAAGAGAAGATGGAGGGATAACATGGAGGAGTTGCTCATGTGAGCTGAACTGGAGAAGTGAGTATATGTCGCGGAAAAGCATCGCACAGTTTTCCCGAGCTGGATCCAGATATCATCGTCAGCGCTAAAAGCAAGCGCCCAATGACGCATCACTTCCGAGGTCACACCGAATCCCCGTGACCAAAAAAAGTTTCCCCGTCCACTCATGCTTCGCGCCAGCCACAAACGTCTCCACTCCTCCGTTCTGCGTGCTTATGCAACCCTATCGACCTCTGAGGACCCACAGCTCCCTCGCTACCTTCGTCGCCAGGCTAAATTCGCACAAGAGCCCTCAGCTAAAGTCTACCGTTCACGCCACTATGATCCTAAAACGGAGCAGAACAAGGACAAGTCAACGCTCAAACTGCTCGATCCATATACCCTCTCGTCCAGGCTAAAAAAGCTCTGTGAAGCCAACAAACTTGACTCTGCCGTGCAGACTCTGAAGAACTCCCCAGGAGGTGCACAGAACACACAGGTCTGGAATACCCTGATATGGGAGTGTTTGAAAGCCAAACGCTTTTCCTTGGGCTATCAGCTGTATACAGATGTGCGCGATACCACTCTTTTCCTACAAAAAAACACTCATACTATCCAAGATGAAACGCCGAGGGTTCAGTCCAAGCGCTCGTACTTTTCAGACCATGTTTACTGGCCTCTCGAAAATCGAGAATTGGTCATCACACACAAAACAGCTTGGAAATGCCCGTTCGCTCTATGACACTTACCAACGCTACATGAAATCTGTCAAGAAGCATGATCCAAAAAGTCCAGAGCTTACCGCAAAACCTCTGGCAGGTTATATAAAAATTCTTGGTGACAACGAGCTCTACCAGGAGATCTTTGACGTCTACCATGCTTTGCCAACTGACGGTAAAGGCAGTGCGGAAGAGTTCGTCTACACTGCAATGTTCCAGGCATTAGCATCGACGCCGACTGGCATATCTGCTACTCCAATACACCACAAAAATGCTACCGATGCCAAATCGTTATGGAACATGATGAAGAAAGCACTCAAGCAATCGTCTTCATTTTCAGTTGATGCACACCTCGTTTCAGCTGCTATTTCAGCCCTTTCTCGAGGTCAAGCTCCAGAAGTTGATCTCGCCTTCGCCATCGTCGGCGAGTACTTTGGCCTTACAGCCCCGGGTGATCCTCCTTCCAAAGGAACCATCCCTCTCTCCTCACAATCCCTTGCCGCCATCTTCAAGCTATGCAATTCAAGCGGCAAACATGCCCTATGTTTAACCTTCTTCCAGCAAGTGAAGCGTCGATCAGCAGAACAAGGAGGAGAGGAGATCCTCGACCATGGTCACCTAAACGAAGTCCTCAAAGCGCACTTAGCTCTTCCTGGCCCTGAAACTGCATCGAGTTGTCTTGGGGCCATTGAGTGGATGCTGAAGAACGAAATTTTGGGCAAAAACGGCTCCAAGCTCAGGCCAAACCTCACATCGTATAACTTGGCGATGACTGCCTGCTGGAGGGATGCTGACTGGCGCCACGCAACACGACTATTTGATTTGATGACGGGATACCATTCGCATGATTTCATGGACGGCTCCGTGTCCTCCGAACCGCGACGCGACGCGCGGAGTCTGGGAAGAAATTTGGACCCCCCTCCAGAGACGCTGTACTCCCTCGTACAAACCGCGCGGGCGAGCCGCAACCGTGCAAATGTACGACAGAGTCTTCGGATGATTGACTATCTCAAAGTCAAGACGCTTTTCTTTGTTGATGATGCGGAAGTTGGCAAGGAAAAGGCCAAGTTTTACTTCACTAACAAATTGGCCGCAGCGATCGTAGATGCGGTAAACTATGCATCTGAAACTGAAAGTAAGGCTCCTCTTGGTCATCAGGAAATGACTAGGTGGAAGCGGATAGCAGATGCTGCAGCACAGTACGAGAAGAGAATGGCAGCCGAGAAGTCAGACTTCATACCCACAATGGTGAAGCATTGGCCGCAAAGGGAAGAGGCTAATTGAACAAAGTACAAGAAACCACTATAATCACTAGAGATTTCTCTATACATTTAATTAATGCCCTTTGCCCGCCGTCAGAAAGTCCATGCTAGCGTACAATGCTAGGAACGTCAGTCATCATAAAGAAAGGGGGATCCAGAGGGTTGAGTTGGAAGGGCAGGAGAATTGACGGAAACCACCCAGCACAGCAAGAGATAATAACACAGCACGTGGAGGAATTTATACTACAGGTATCAGAAAAAGGACATTCAAGGGATGGATCATGAGGTTAGATTGTCAAGCGATGGATTTAGGCCGATCGCCTGGTATCACCTTTGATCCTTCAGCGCTGAGGAACGGCGGTGAGGGTGGGACGAAGGTGTCGTCCGTCAAAGCCATTGATACTGGCTCATACACGTGTGGACGTGTTGGAGAAGGAAGATCAGACATATGACTATGCCGTCCACGGTTGAGCCTTGCAGTGGAGAAGGGCATATCCTGCGGCATAGCTGTTGCGTCGGGAGGCATAAGATTTGGTTGCATTGGGGAAGGCAGACCACTGGCTCCGCTCATGTAGCTATCTCTGAAGTTCGGCGAGGCGAAAACGTCCCTAGAGGCCGATATACCCCCCTGGTGATTTCTTGGCGGGGCATCGTCTCCAGTAGTCAAGACTGGCTCATACACGTGTGATACATCTGGAGGTGGGATACCAGAGCCGGCAACGTAACTATGCCTCGGGTTCATGGGCATAGGACTCAACCGTCCATTCACCCGTCGTTTGTTTTTGGGAGAACGTCTTCGGCACCAGACAAACAAGCCCACGATAGCTATGATAATGAGAATAAGAGCGTTAAGAGCGACCACGGCCAGCATGGCAGGGAGATAGCGGCTAATCCTCTCCAGAGTCTGATTCATATCTGCAGAAATGCTGAACGAAGGCATTGCAGCTGCACCATCAAGTCCTTGATAGGTAATGTTTGTTTTCGGCGTCCCACCACGGGCGTTCGCAAAGTCAATGGATGCCTGGTCAGGGTCAACAAGGGATAGCAACTTCATGTAAGGGTTTCCCATGTTTCCAGACTCATCAAAATCGCCAAAGTCGTAGATAGAATAAACCGAACGGAGGAAATTGTCACCGACGAGCCAGTCGCTATATAACGCGTTAACATTCGGTATGTCAGATTCTGGTGAGGAGCATACAATTCCCCAGCGCCAACGGATACGGTCTGAGGCACGAACGAGCCAACACAGACACCATTACTTGCTAGGCCTGATGGGGTTACATCCAGAGGGTGAACAGGGAAGACTTGACCACTATGCCCAAAGTAGATATAACAAAACGCCGATCTTTTGACTATCAGTCACTTACCCGATTTGCAATGCCATGTCGACTTCAAAATCACAAGGAACATTCCATTGACCTGAGGAAGAATCGAATTTTGCACCAGGAATTCCACCGTAGATTGCGTCACAGATCGCCTGGGGAGCGTAACTAGTGAGTCGAGATAAGGTCAAATAACGCTGACAAAATGGCAAAGAGGTTCACTGACGTGAATGATGAGCCGCTGTCCATAAGGACAACAGCTTTATTGGTAGGAGCACCTACGACGTCCGTCGTTGGTAAGACGATGGTATCATTTGCGTGGTTCACGATTACAGCGTCAAGCAAAACATCCCATCGTTTGGGTGAATTGACTGGCCAAGTGGGAATTGCGGTTTGATTAATCACCGCGGCATATTCAGGTTCGTACTCGCCTAGTTCCATCGTCAAATGACTCTTTTTAAGGCAACACAATAAGACTCACCGATAGAAAAGATGCCTTCAATTTCACCGTTAGCCTCTGAGCTTCGTTGAAGCGAAAATGAGAGGAAATTGGGCTCCTTGGGATTTGCCGAAAACATGTTGTAAAGCAAGCTTCGTCCCGTCGAAGCATCCGTATGATTTACGAGAGCATCGATAGTGGAAAGCGAGGTGAAGCCGAGCCCAACGAGGCCATTGCCACCATAACCAAGGGTAGGATTATGTGCCGAAGACACATCCAGCAAGGCCTGAGAAGGTATAGAAAGTCTGAAGTTCAGTGTAAGTAGCCGTTAGAAGTGTCAGGAGATACTGGTGACATACTCCGCAAATTCCACGGGTGCAAATGCAACATGCCCATAGACCCAGCCAATAGCATACTGACGAGAAGCTATAATCAACGTCTAAAGGACGTCCGAGGCTTACGCACTGTCAAGTTATATGTTATTGACTGTAGCAGGAAGCGTCAGTGACAGCTCGAATACCAGTAAGATCTCAAGTACGCACCGTCTGTTTTGAATTAGGTAAAGGTGTCGTAGCACCCTTTATCCAGAGGTCGGATGAACCGGTATCCAGTTGAACGGTGTAATCTGAATCCCAGTAAATGCCAAGAAGCGGCCAGAAGCAAGTGTACAACTCACTAATACCTCCTACGACCATCTTTCATGCATCAAAATTAGCAATTTTTAAAAAATTAAATAAACTTTTCTGCCTCACATCCGCCATGTATATCAGGTCATGCACAGTACTTGGAGCAAAAGTTATGATAAGACCCGTGAAACACAGGCAATGAGTGGGACGCACTTTAAATTGAGACTGTTATCATCTGTCGCCGCAAGGACAGATAATTGGGAGCCTGAGGCAATATCTGCTGCTCTTCGCTGATGGGTTGGACGCTGCCTGTGCTGCTTGAAGGATACTCGGTATGCTGATGCGGAGACAGCGAGTAACCCCAACGCCAGCTGGAATTTCATAATGGACGACCTTGACCTGCCTTGAACCGTAAGGGACTGTGGTTGAACGAGTGACTGGGGAAGGAGAGGACAGAACAGAAGGGTGGGGAGATCAAAACTATCTCCCACAACCGAATGGCTGCTTTGTTTGTTATGGAAGTTGATCCAAATTTCGAAGTGATTCTACATATATAACATCATGGGATACTTGACAAATCTACCACAGTTTGTTTTTGTGCTCAACGTCTTTGGCATTGGTTCTAAATGCGTAGAAGACGTCCCCTGCCATGTCATGATTTTTTGCGGCTGTCCGATGAAATTAGAAGCTCATCAATGGCTTTCCTCCTGGTCGTATGGCATTCGAGTATGAGAGTCAGAGATTCCAAGACAGCTACACGCAGATATGTATATTATCTGGTGCTAGCAGAACTCTTCCTGTCAATCATTATGTTTAAGTTGCATCGTGCTCGCTGCCAGCGAAACGGACCCAAAATTAGCAATTGCCATATCTGTCAAGGAACACGATCGGCACGTGGTTACAGCTTTAAATAGCCCTTGACCCGGAACTCCCAGCCGAAGCCTGGGGAAGTAACTTCAACCTTTTTGTTAATTCTCTGCAATATGGCTGCGTCCAGGAGCACAATTCTTCGCCTTATCAATGCTAGCCAGCACACCTCGTGTCCGTGCCATAGCCCTTCCAATATCCATTCTCACACGGGGCAATTTAATGCTCTCACGCAACTGAGAAACTTTGCAACTCCTGTTAATAAGGTCGAGAAAGAATACGCTTTTGAGGTATACAAACTCTTGTAACATCTACTCACATGTATGTTTACCCCTTGCTGAGGTTGCTGCATCAAATCTACGGTTTGGAGATGGCGTCACCGCGGAGGTGGGAATGGACCTCAAGAACATGAAAGCGCGAAAAGTACACGTCAAGTTGTACAAGATATTACCAACTTTTGCTGAAATTGAGATAGGTTGGTGTTTTCACTGATCCTAACGTAGCAAAACTGCGCCCTATGCAAACTGTAAGATGAGCCGTCCGAACTGACTCGAGGAGGCTGACTTCAAATTACTCAGGCTGTTGCTTCGCTTGAAGCGCAGTCAGACCTTGCATTCGAGATCTTCGATAAAGTTGTAGTGGAACCTACAGAAGAAAGTTGGCGAGAGGCTATATCATGGGCCAGGAAACATGACTTCAGTCATTTCCTAGCGTACGTGATATCAAGTTCCATTTACATTTATCTTGTCTTCCTAAATGTCACGCAGAGTGGGTGGAGGAAGCGTTATTGATACGGCAAAAGCTGCCAATCTGTAAGCTGGACTGGATTCGGCCCGTGTGCTTCTTTGATATGCGACTTGACTGCAGGTTCACCGTTTACAAGGATGCAGACATTATGGACTTTGTCAATGCACCAGTCGGGAAGGGTCTGCCCATTTCCCAAAGTCTCTTTCCTCTCATTGCGGTGCCAACAACTGCAGGAACAGGCTCGGAGACTACAGGAACTGCCATCCTAGACATTACATCGCAGTCGTTCAAAACAGGCATTGCTAATCGTGCAATGAAACCTGTATTGGGTATAGTTGTAAGCGTACTTCTGCTAATCCTTTCTGAAACTCGATCAAACCATCATAGGATACTAACAACACTGAATCTTGTCCAACTGCGGTGCATATCAGCTCTGGCCTTGACGTGCTGTTCCACAGCTTAGAAAGTTACACTGCTATCCCGTATGTGAAGAATGTTCATCACATTCAATGAACTTACTTCGATCAAAGTTATACCGAACGTACTCCACGACCTGCTAACCCCATTTTGAGGCCGGCATATCAGGGAAGCAACCCAGTTGCTGATATATTCTCACTCTGGGCATTGCGAACGACTGTGAAGTACCTTCCACGCGTTGCGAAGAACCGTGACGACACGGATGCCAGAAGGCAGATGCTGCACGTTTCAAAACTGTCACTTTTTTCTCAGCGCTAATGATACCTTGACCGTTTTAGCTTGGCGTCCTCATTCGCCGGAATTGGTTTTGGAAACGCTGGTGTTCATCTTTGCCACGGCATGAGCTACCCCGTTTGTCAAACCAAAACGTTCTAGAAAGATTTCTTATATTCTTTCTCAGATTTCCGGTCTTAACAAGAAAGGGCCAAAATACAAACACCCGGGTTATGTTAATGATTTTCCTATAATTCCTCACGGAATCAGGTGAGATTTCTATTCAGATATCCACATGCTTCTCATTTTTGCTCAACTAGTGTTGCTCTTACCGGACCAGCGGGTATGGTTTCATTTCGTCCACCAATCTGATGCTTACAACTTCCAGTATTCCAATTTACTGCTCCGTCATCCCCGGATCGTCATCGCGAAGCTCTGGCGATTTTCACCAATGCCAATGTGACTGATCCCTCGATAACCAGCATTCCAGACAAAGACATTGGAGCGCATCTCTATGAAGCAATTGCTCGGTTCCTTGATGGGCTTGGTGTACCGCGCGGCTTGAAAGCTATTGGGTAAATTGCACCTAAAGTCAAATTGAACGGCTTAATTCAGTATTGCTCAGATATACTACACGCGACCTGGACATGCTCGTTGAAGGCACTCTTCCTCAACGACGCGTCTTGGATCTTGCACCTGGCATTGGCGATATTGTGGGTGCGGATGGGAAAGAACATCTGGCAAAGATCCTGGAGCAATCTATGGAATACTAACCGCTTCCTTGTCGTTTGATGCTGAGCCCTGATATTAAATCGGTGTAAAATGAACCGCTCGATGTATACCTCACATGTTGTATTCATAGTCAATTGATTTACATATAAATCAAAAAACAATTGACCAATCTAAGCCAAGGCGCAAGGTGCGCGTCGTTGCGTGATCGCGAACATCGACGTCATGTGCGGCGAGTTGATTTGCAATCTCACTTAACTGCTATTGACCATATGTACGCTACGAGGCGTAGCGTTTTTCGGCCCTGTATTGACTTGCATGATGGGCAAGTTAAACAGATCGTTGGCGGAACCCTTTCCGATGCCTCTCCTGAGACTTTGAAAACGAATTTCGTCGCGAGGTCCGTCCCAACAGACATTCTACTCTTTCGCATGCTGCTTACCGTCTTGCTATGGCCAGTCAATCTCCAGGCGACTTTGCGCAATTGTACAGAGATAACAAACTTGAGGGCGGCCATGTTATCAAACTCGGGCCGGGGAATGACGCTGCCGCTCGAGAGGCATTGGCGGCTTGGCCAGGAGGTCTACAGATTGGAGGTGGTATAGATGATAAAAATGCACAGGAATGGATCAATGCAGGAGCTAGTAAAGTGCGTATTTCGTTAACTGGCTTCTATAGACTGACTGACGTTCCAAATGCTCGGTAGGTGATAGTCACTTCATACCTTTTCCCTGACGCCAAGTTCTCCTTGGAAAGACTGAAGAAGGTATCATCTGTCGTTGGCAAGGACAAATTAGTCGTGGATGTGAGGCAAGTACTTCACGAATATGATGTATATGTTCACATACGAAACGCGATTTTAGTTGTCGCCGAAGAGGAGATAAATGGCTTGTAGCAATGAACAAGTGGCAAGATATAACAGATATGGAGGTATCTGAAGGTATGTACGTCTACCAACACAATGGTTGTCCCCGTCAGCTTATTAGCATCCTTTAGAGTCTCTCCAGATGTTATCTGAATATTGCAGGTTGTGTTTCTCATGGAATTTGGTTATTCAATCGATGTTCTGACTTCATGATGGAAGTGAGTTCTTGATCCACGCAGCGGACGTGGAGGGTCTGTGTCAAGGTATCGACGAGGAACTGGTCAGAAGTAAGTTTGCAATCAGTACAAAGGCATCCCGCGATTTATATCGCATAGAACTCGGCCAATGGATACGAATACCCACTACGTACGCAGGCGGTGCAAAGGGTACGTTGGAAAACTGAAGAACATGAATACTTGTACTATTCTTCGACACAGATCTTGAGGACCTTGACTTGGTGGAACGGTTGTCAGGAGGGCGTGTCGATCTCACATATGGAAGGTGTGTCCTCTTGTACTAAAACGAATGTCTTAATCAGATGCTCTCGCAGTGCACTGGACATCTTCGGGGGTAAACTAGTAAAATTTGAGAGTTTGGTCGAAAAGAGTCTTCGTAGATTAGATTAGATGTCAATTTTGTGTATGTAATGGGCCGTGGGAACGACGATACAGTTCCTCGAAATAAGGTTTGGGACACAAATCTGGATTGTCCAAGACTGGTGATCGCTACGGACGCTCCTCAAGGTGATTTTGCTTTCTGTTTGACTGGCTTCAGACTTGTCTGACTATCATTGCTCTTAGACTCACCACCACCAAAATGCCCGGCAAAGTCAAGGCTTACGAACTCCAGTCCAAGTGCGCAATTTCAGAGTCGTTGGATTGAAGGAGACGTTTGACACGATTGAAAATAGGTCGAAAAATGACTTGCACAAGCAACTCCAGGAGTTGAAGACTGAGCTGCTGAGTCTGCGGGTCCAGAAAATTGCCGGGGGTTCAGCATCGAAGCTTACAAAGATGTGAGTATTTGCCTTGTTTCCACCTCGCATTCGACTAAATCAATCTCATAGCGCCACTGTCCGCAAATCAATCGCTCGGGTCCTGACCGTCATTAACCAGAAGGCTCGTCAAAACCTTCGGGAGTACTACAAAAACAAGAAATACCTTCCCCTTGACCTCCGCCCCAAGAAGACACGCGCGATCAGGCGGCGCCTGACCAAGGTGAGTTTTTGGCTTCGCCATAGCTTGAACCTCTACCAATCGGTCTATTTCACAGCATGAGGCGTCACTCAAGACCCTCAAGCAAAGAAAGAAAGATGCCAACTTCCCTATAAGGAAGTACGCTGTTAAGGCATGAGCAATCTTGGTCTTTGGTGTACACTGGAGCTAGTCAGACCCATGCCGGAGATTTCTTTGCTATATTTGTTTTCTATATGCAGCATAAATGCTCATGAGTCTATGCCAATATGCTGCAATCATATTGTCTGATGTGTCGTGAGAAGTTACACCAATTTCAAGGGCGGCCCGTTGTTATTTTATGTAGATAGACCAGCAACAAAACAACTCGGTCATTACCCATTTCAATTTATTCAATTTTTACGACAGCCTGTCATCGAAGCAATTAAAGAATCCTTGTGGTCCAAGTGACACTGCTATCACAGGGCACAGCGTCCTTTCCCCATCAGTATCAAGTCACTCTTCTTCAGCCTCTCTTCTTCAGCGGGCTCCTGCGTTGTTGGCATTTTTTGGTCTAAAAATCCTCTCACTCTTGACGATTACACGTTATACTTATTGATTACGATTCTTCACGACATTTTGACGATAGATGGTGAGTCTATCCGTGTTAGAGTGAATGCTACATAACATACAGTTTTCACATCCACACCGACTGTTATGTGTGTGGTTTCTCCACGTGGAACCGTGAGGTTAAACCTGATGCATCTCTTCCATTTTCTCTTTGCACTACGTTATCCCGCTTCCCGAAATCAAGCGATACTGATGCCTTTCATTTGCAGCCGAAAGTAACTACTCGTTCTTCCCCTTCGTCTCCTCAGGCAGAACACAAGCCCCGCCCACAAGAGCCATGTCCGATCCCAAGCAACAGCCCAGCAAGCCAGTATACAATGCTTGAGAAGTTAGGAACTGGAAGCTTCGGAACAGTTTACAAGGCACTACACAACGAGACGAGACAGATTGTAGCTATTAAGCAAATTGGTTCGTTTCAAGAAATCTAAGCAGCAGCGTTATTCGACGTTTTTTCTTTCAGATCTGGAAGATTCTGACGACGATATTTCTGAGATTCAGCAAGAAATCGCGAGTTTGGCTCAGTGTGACTCTGAATATGTGACTCGATACTATGGATCTTTCGTTGTTTCTTACAAGCTTTGGATCGTCATGGAATACCTTGCAGGAGGCTCATGTTTAGATCTTCTGAAATCTGGAAACTTCTCTGAGGCTCATATTGCAGTGATATGTCGTGAACTGCTGTTAGGTTTGGACTATCTTCATACTGAGGGAACCATACACCGTGACATAAAAGCCGCCAACGTGCTGCTTTCATCGTCTGGCAACGTGAAACTAGCTGACTTCGGAGTCGCTGCACAACTTACGAATACCTTGCGACATACTTTCGTGGGAACTCCATTTTGGATGGCACCTGAAGTAATCCGTCAGGCAGGCTATGACGCAAAGGCAGATATGTGGAGTCTTGGTATCACAGCCATTGAGATGGCGAAAGGAGAACCTCCATTGGCAGAGTACCATCCGATGCGTGTTCTTTTCCTCATCCCCAAAGCAAAACCTCCTGTCTTGGAAGGCTCATTCTCGCCGGTGTTCAAGGACTTTGTGGCACAATGTCTAACGAAAGACCCAAGTGCAGTATGTCATACATGCCCATACATCCATTCTGATTGACCAACGTCGCCATACAGCGACCAACAGCTAATGAGCTTTTGCAGCACAAGTTCATTCGTGGAGCAAAGAAAACATCGTATTTGACGGAACTTATTGAAAGGCATCAAGAATACCGCGAGCGTTCTCCGGTGAGAGGACCGCAGATGTATCAACCATCAATAAGACAGAATCAAGCGTGGGACACAATACGAAGCGACTGGAATTTTGATACTGTCCAGTCTTCCTCTGCAATGGGAACTTATCGTACCATGAGGAAAGACTTGGATATGCCACTAGGCATGGTGCCCGATGAGGACCTTGTAACTTCGGAAGAAGTTCACGGATACATTGATTCTGGAGCAGCGACCAAAGGCAGTGACCCCAAAGTGGTCGGAACTGGGACGAATTCACAAGCAGCCCACTCCACAGTTATCATTAAACCTATTCGTATGCCTTCTTTGGAGAGAGGAATTTCGGAACCAGACACAGTTAGTCAAAATGAAGCCCCTGACGACCCTGACGATGCCGAAGCTGAGGCCTCCCTTGGTGCTCCCATAGCTTCTAGCCGTCGAACATCCTATCTGGAGAGGGTGTCAGAGGGTGCTGGGACAGTACTACGGGAAGCTGACTTTGGAACCGGGGTGGACACGATTGGACCCGTCAAGCAAATCGAACCCCCTGGCTCTTTACGGTTGTCAGCCGAGTCTGTTGGTAACATGTGCGAGGACAGCATTCCGACTTCTTCGACCTCACCGACAAAGCATCGTCGTGCGTCAAGCCAAGTCGGAAAGGCTGGCACGGCTCTCATAGATGAGGTTGTGCTTCCTATCCTCCAGAATGTCCGTTAGCTTCTACATGTTAAGTCTAGGAGCTAATCGTCCTTTTCTTGCACAGGCAATCCGAGATGACATGGATGCACGGGAGATCGAGTCGCTCAGCATGCTGTTTCGAGGCTTTCTTGAATTGAAGGAAGCAAATCCCGAGCTTGCATATAGTGTCATCCTTGATACATTGTCTGGCATCAACGAGTAATACTTGCTTTATCAACGCTATCGAATTACCCTGACATTGTTTTTTTCTTCAGCAATCAAGCTATCCGTCAACATGTCCAAACTTCTCGAAATTTGTTTCCTCATAAACGTATAACTCGCAGGAGTGAGATGACTCCACGAGGCCTGGTTGTCACAGAGGAGCTTGACGACATTGCCGGTGTCCTGTCTTCTACAAGTTCAGCTTCTCCCATTTCACCAGATCCTGGTGATACTCCGGCGAAAAAGTCACCAATTGCGGAGCTCCTCTATCTACGCTGGCTAGAGGGACTAAAGCTCAAGTGGCCAAACATCATATGAGCCCAGACAGTATTTATCCAAGTAAGATGCTCGCATCTTTATTCCCCCGCTTTACTTTATGGACTTCGACATTTGTGACGACTCTTGCCCTTTACGAAAATAATACCATCTCACTAGGTCTCGTTACAAACCACACTCTTCATTGTCTTTGTTCCATTCTTTTTCTCTTTGCATTCGATCCATCATCACACAGTAGTCACCTGTCTACGGCTATGGTCCACCAAATTTGTCGGCCCATCATGCCTCTTTGAGTCTTGCTTTGAGCATTGAGTCCCGGTCTCTTTCATCAATGATTGGCTCAACACTCGATCCGAAACAGTTCAATGCATTATGACGTCGTAGTACGAGAATGGATTCTGCATATTTGTTTCAGACAGTCCTTTCATGAAGCGGCTTTGCGGGGGAATGTGTCAGACTAAATTGACTTAGGTTGAAAAAGCTCGTAACAATCATACATAGGAGGTAACTTTTTTTCCCTACCATTATATAGCAAACGCAGCAGATAATGCTATACAGCAGCATGGCGCAGTTGGAAGCGCGCGGGGCCCATATACCATCACGCCGTATATGTTACCCCGAGGTCACTTGATCGAAACAAGTTGCTGCTATATACATCTATAAATGTAACCGATATGTTTTTATGTGGTAGCTCGTTAGATTATGTATGGCATAACAGTCCCCACCTTATTCTGGTCCTGGCATTCCTCCTCACAAATTACTCGTTTCTCGCGATAGGTAAATTTGATTCAAGACGGAAACACTTGTGGAGTGGAGTTCGGAGAGAGAGAAGTTCACATGAAACATGCTTGAGGGGACCCAATGAACCCAACCATTTCAAGTCCGACAAGGCATGGTATCGTGGCTAGTTGATATCTAGGCAGGAAGTCGAGTTTCTAGATTACAACAAGGCTGAGTCCTAATACCCATCGTAAACCAAGGGAAATGGCGGGAGAATGATATACGTATGTTTCTTTTCTAATGACACTCTTCTAGATATGACCACAATTATGGTAGTAGTTGCAGTAATACTAATAGGTGAGTAGTATGCTAGATAATTTGAGCAAGTCCGTTGGGTGGTAGAGAGTGTATGTATGCGGAGAGTTGATTGCAAGAAAGGTATATAATGCGGGAGGCGGCAGTAACAACAACAAAAAAAACCAAAAGAGAGTCCGAGGAAGGAAAAAAATCAGCTCTTTGCCCGACATTTATTTTGAACTAGGCTCAAAAAGTGGGTTGAAGAGTCCGAAAAGTTTACACCCAAGCCATAAGTGCAGGGACGCATACTGAGAGCGCGACAAGAGATAGATCCCATGGCGCATTATGTAGGACAAGAGGAGAGGCTGAGTTGGAGGTTTGTATAGGCTGAACAACTGTAGAGGCTGCCGGAGATGTGGGGAACACAGTAGAGGTCGAAAGCCTGTGATTATGATCAAGATCAGCACCCAAAAAGAATACAAGGCAAAAGTGCACGAACGCCACTTGGGTCGACGACGAGCTGGGACCCGTCGTTGTTTTGCCTACGAGAGCTTGGATGCTTCCAGAACTCTGGGGAACCTCGACCGTAGTACCCGCGACTACACCGTCAAAAGTAACTGGGGAATCGTAGTCGTCTGAATTCTGGTATGTACTACTATCTCCAATGATGTTGGCGAGGGAATCGGTTTTCCAGCCCGCAGAACCGATCAAGGGCCAGGCGTCCATGAAAGCGTCGATAGACATATCGCTCAACTCGTGCTCTAAAGTGACGATCCCAGGCGACTTGGGACCTGATGGACAAACGCGTCAAGATAACCCCGAGCTGTGCGGATCACCACGAGGGTGGTCACTCACCTGACAGCCACTGAACGAAGCTATCGTGGATGATCTGTGGCGTTGTGCCGTGAGACGTCAGACTCCAATCCTCCGTACTAAAAGGATGAAATTTCTGAAACAATTCCTCGTACGCAGAGAGAACATTGACTTACTCGTGGTTCCAAAGAACAGTCTCAAGACCGAAGACCTAGGACAATGAGGTCAGCACGAGACGCGAAAAGCCGGTGAATGAAGCTTTAACCTCTTTTGCGATCGATCGCACCCTAATATCAGAATCGCCGTAAGGAGGACGCCAGTATCTAGGCACACGACCACCGGTTGAGTTCCTGATGATCTCTGTTGTCCAACCAAGCTATTCACACCAAGGGTTAGCCTCGGACACGTGGGATTCGCAACCTTACTTACCTGTGCCACAATCTCGAGATTAGTGAGCGTTGTCATGTAGGGATGTGTCCATGTGTGCACCGCGATGTCGTGGCCCCCGTTAAATGTATCCAGGAAAAGTTGAGGGTTGTTCAATATATTGACACCGATCATGAAATGTGTCGCTGTCTGGTTATTCCCTTCCAAAAATTGCAAAAGCCGAGGCGATGCCTAATCTCATTATAGATATGTACGGATGATCGACTGAAAATAAATTCGGGGACAACGCACGGGTGTAGGACCATCATCGAAGGAGATGCCGAAATAATTATCAGGAGCGTCCCAGATGTCTCCTGGTATGCGACATTTGTAGGTGGCAGAGCAGACTTGGGGGCCGTTGGGATTGAAACCTGCAGGGTAAACAGGGTTCGTGCCTGGCGTGTTCCTGCTCTGGGGGATATCAGGGATTTTTCCGGCATCTACGGCAGCGGCCAAGGCGGCGACCCATTGTTCGGGGAGCGCGTTGACGTCGGGCGAGGTCGATGGATAAGCTGAAGACCACGCTAATGGGCAAAAGCGTTAAAAAATCACCTAGTAGATGCAGCAGGCCTTACTTGGTGTGCCGACCTGGGCATAGTTGGTGCCATCGGTCGGAGGACCGCGCTTGAACAAGGCGTGGACAGGATGATCATCGGGGTGGAACCAAGAGGTAGGAAGACGTTTCTCGAGAGAATGAGAGTGGTCACTGTGAGGAACGCGAAAGCGCGCGGCGTGAACGAGAGGAAGGGCGAAAAAAAGGGCGTGGCAGAGCATTAGGATGGGGGGGAGCGGGGAGGGCACGCCGGATGGAATAGAGGACGCTCAGCCCTTAAGAGTGCCCAGTCAAAGGTCCTGCCCTGCCGGAAGTCATTCCAAGCAAACTCTTGGTCTATCTTTAGCTCCTTTGATCTCTCTTCCTTCCTGTTCCCGCTTCCGATCAACATGCCGTTTCATTTTTCCTTTGTTTTTCCTCTGCTTCTGGCCTTTCCACATGACGCTTTATGCCTCGTTGTCAACAAATATGGGCTTTCCTCCCCGTCGCAAACCTACATGTCATGCTGGGCAAAAAGGATTACTGATCATCGATCAACTCGATGTGATAAGATATCTTACGTTACAGGGGCAACTCTAAAGTACACACTATCGTCCTTTCTCAACTTACAGGCACTGGCGATGGTGCAGCGGACCCATCCTCCTGGAACCTCTTCCGTAAAACCAGGACCTTCCCCTTCAACTGAGCTACATCCCTTACCAATCCCGAGAACTGCGTCTTCTTATCGTCATCCGTAAGATAGGGCGTAAAGTGGCGGATGCACTCCCGGGTTGTCGCATTTTGCGTGCTTGCCAACCATTCAATCAACATCGACTTGAGCTGCTCGGGCGTGGCATTGATGGGCGCGACCCCTGTGATCGCTTTGCGTTTCTTGGGTTTTGGCAATAGAGTTCCGTTTGCCCCATTCGGCGGAGAAGCGCCATTCGCGGATTCATCGACAGCTTTGCGCTTGTTGTTTGGCTTTGGTGGGCTTCCCGCGACTGGGCTCGTAGCACGACTATTCGACGCAGCGGGGCTCGTCGCCCGACTACCAAGCGGCGTGTTGCCACCGTTGACATGAGCCTTTGGTTTGGGTGGCTTCGGACTTGTCGCCCGCTTCGCGACGATAGAATGTCCACCAAGACTCGGCGAAGCCACTGGAGATGCGGCTCGGGAGTTTGCATTCGATTGAGCAGCAGGAGGGGTTTGGCCGTTTTTCGGTGGTTGTGATGAAGACCGAGAATCGACCTGTTGCGGCTGGGGTTGGACTGCAGGTCCTGTCTGTACAACGGGTTCTTCCTCTTCTTCTTCCACCTAGGTTTAGAATTAGACGGTTTTTTGAATCGACAAATGTTCTATACGTACCGAGCTCGCATAAGGGTTCTCTTCCTCATCACTGTCATATGCATCGTTGCCCTCGCGGTTACGGATTAGTTTCTGCATCGCTTTGGCTTGTTTCGTCATTCCAGGTACCGATGCGTCGTCGTCGGATTCGTCAACGCCGGCCTCGCGTTGCTTGTTCGCAGCTTTGTATTCCCGCTTCAGTCGCTCCTGCAACAATGGTCATGAGAAGAACACCCGGGACAACAAAGGACCTACTTCGAGCTCTTTGGCTTCCTCGTCGTCACGGTCCACCTCCATATGCTCCTCATCGTCAGCAAAATCCTCTTCGTATTCTTGTTCGTCCAGATCACCCTCTCCGCCCATTTCCTTTTCACGGCGCTTCTTCGAGTCTCCGTCATCGTCGTCATCAAACAGACTACTCATGCCGCTATCGACTGCCTTGAGCTTGCGTCCACCAGGACCAAGACTCTGTCCAGAACTATGCACGAGTCCACCATCGATGGTGCGGCCTTCTGCCTCTGCTTTGAACATGGCAGCGGTCTGTGCAGATACGTTTTTGCGCGAAGCAATCCAGGCTTCTCCTCGTTTCTGGCGCTGGTTATACTGTAAAAGCTATTAGCATGATCATGTCGTAGAGTACAGCAAACATCCGCAAACCATTGATTCGACGTTTGCAGTGTCTGTCGGTAGATCGTGCTTCATTTTCTTTTGAAATTTGTACCAGCGGTGTGTCGGCACAAACTTGAAGACATCGTTGACGGCAGGCATGAAGAGTGCATACGTCTCGGATTTAGCCACGTCCTCCATCTGAGCAAGCCACATTTCTTCCTTGTTGGGCGACGAGTCTTCCATGACCCATGGATAACGCTCCTCCCTTCGTAGCTGGCGGACTTCCTCTGGAACAACGTACACCTGCCTCGTCTTCTTCTGGAAGCGCTTCTTGCCGTTTAGGACGGGCGCTTTCCCCTTGCCGCTCGCAGACGTCGCATCCAGCACATGTATCGGGCGACCCTCGGCATCGACCATGACCATTTTCCCATCCATACCGATAACGGGCTTTCCATCGGGCCCAAGCATCGGCCCCACCGCCTGGGGGACGCCGTCGACCGGCTCGTCATCGTGCCTGAGCTCCTTGCGATTGAGCTTTATGGGCTGCTTCCAGCGCGACAGATCGACAATCTTGCGCGAGTCGAATTTCATGACGTCGTATTTCCAGCCGTTGAGCGCAGAGGACATGAGTTTGAACTCTTGGTAGGGGCCCGAGGGCAAGCGAAGGGTATCGTCCTCTGGCGGGGATTTGGGTTTTGAGGCTGTGGGTTTTCGCGGAGACGGGGAGGAAGTCGAGGACTCGGGAGGATTCTTGGGCTTTTTGGGGTGAAAGAGGAGGGACATGGAGGGAGCTTTGGGCGGCATGTTGTAGATTAGGAGGAACGGCTGAGAAACAAGCATCAACAACGCGTTGGACATTGTTTTTTTTTTCTGTGCGAACAAGGGCGATATATACACTGTCTATACCGAAAAGAAACAAAACCTGTCCGTCGGTGAATATTGTACATCAAGGAATACAGTATAGGTCATTTCATGTCGAAGAGGGCTCCAGTCTAGAATCAAGTGCGATGGGGGAAATTACGTTTTCAGCAGAGGGGGGCCGTGGCAGTGGCGGGGGCGGTGGATGGGGGATGGGATGGGACGGGAACGGATTTGGCTGACCATAGAACGACAGGCCCTGGCGGGTGGCATCGAGCTCGTGGCGCAGCATCTCGAGCTCGCGTGCCATGTCTTGGTGGCTCTGCTTGAGATGGACGACAAACTCGATGGCTAAAAGGGAGTTAGCGGGGCCAGAGGGAGACACGGGGACATGCCTTTGCTGAGAATCTCCCACTTGCTTGCCTTCATGCCGCGATCAGCAGGGAGCTGGTCGCGGAGCTCGTCGAAGAGATCCTTCATCTCCTTGCGGCGCTTGCGCTCAGCGAGCTTGTGGGAGACGCGGAGCTCTGGAGAGCGGGAATAGGGGGTGGCGGGGTCCTTTGGGCGGGGGAGGGCGGGGTCGTCGCCTGGACGGCGGGGCTGGTCCGGGGGCTGGGCCATGTCTGTGGGCCAGGGAAAGGGCGGCGTTGGCCGGCCCTGCGGAGAATCGGCGCCGGTAACGGCCGAGGAGTAGGATGACGTAGAGTCGCGTCGGTCGCCGAGCCACCAGCTGGCGCGCGAGTCGACCGAGTGCCGGCGGTCGTTCAAACTCAGCTGGGCAATCCGCGCCGTGTCGATCGCCGAGCCCCGCCGCTTCGGTGCCGGGCCGTCGTCGCTCGGCACGCCCGGCCCCGCGAGGACCTCTTCGCCCATCTTGCGCTTCGTCCCCTGCAGTCCCAGCGCAATCGAGTGCCGCCGCATCCGGTAGTCAAACCCCGCCTCTTTGACGTCTGCCGCCCACGTTCAGCGCCGTCAACCCAAACAAACCCAACCAACCTTGCTCGTCTGCCGTCTCCCGCAGCAGCTTCCGTATCTGCATCTCCCCCCCGCCGTGCCCACTCGCATCTCCAAACACGTATGGCGTCCCCCCCCGGGCCTCGTGCTGCCCAGACGACGTCCCTGACGACGCAGAGTTGGGCTGCTCCCGGTACCCCGTGTTCAGCTTCATGCTCGCTGCGTGCAGCGACGGGTCCGTGATCGACCCCCGCCGCTGGTTCTGCAGGTACTGCAGCGGCGCCAGCGGCGGAGGCGACAGCCGTGTCTGCGGCTCTTTGGTCCCGTTGCTCTTGAGGTGCGACATGAGACGGACGGGCGCGCTGGCTGCACTCACGACAATAGTTTTTGATCGATAATTTGAGCATATCGCCTAATCCGGTTATATTACAGACAACCAAACAACCCCAACGTCCGGTCCAGCGCTCCCCGCGCCTCCGCCCTCACTGCCACCCTGCGTTCGTACCTCCCCCCGCTGTTCCGCGTCATCCGCCCTCTCCGAGCCCTCTGTTCGTACTCTCGCTCCCACCCATCCTCTGCCGCCACAATCTCTCGTATCCGGCTCACATAGTCCAGCTGGACCTCCGTACGCCGTGTTGCCAGCACTGACTCGGGCACCATCCCATCCAATGCCTCTTCAGTCGCCAGCTGATGTTCCACGCGAGCACGGAACAACTCACGCGGCCTGATCCCAACTCCACGTGAAAGCCATTCTGCTGCCGTGTCGCGACTTACCCATCCTTCTCGTGGACAGAACAGCATTGCATGTCCGATTTCATCGTCCTCTGCCGCTTCACAGGTGCTCCATGCGACGCCCTGACCCCCAATGATCAACCTCCTGTCACCCGTCATGCCCGAAAACTCACCTCTCGAGTGTCCCAGGGTCCCTGCCTGAGATACGTCTCCACATACGAAACAAGCTCTGCATGACGTGCCGCCAGGTCGGCTGACTTGTTGTCCTCTCTATCTTCGTCACTTTCCCACCCAGAATCAGCTTGGTTTCCAGAAGCACTAGCACACAGAAACTGCAGTCCGTTCATAGTCCGACGTAGATCTGCCGAGGGAAAGTCACCCCGTGTCGCAGGATGGGGAATATCGGGAAAATCAATGTTCCCAACTTTTGGCGCCGAGTCGTTGTACATTCGAACGAGAGCCTCCCTGTTTAGCGAATAATCATCTTCATGAAAACATATAGCCTGTAGATATGATGCAGCCAGCTCCGGCGCACAAGCCTCGAACGTCAGAACCGTCTGAAGGGGGAGATCTTGCGTGGGTACAAGGGAGATGTCTCCGTGACACATGCGTCAACCTTTGAGATCTAGACTCGACAACACCAAAGAACATACCGTTGCAAGTGCATATCACAGGCCGTCTACATTCCCTGATAAAGTTGGTGACTGCCGGCCAAAAGTTTGTGTCGTCCTTGAATAGAACGTCCACTTCCTCAAGGAGTATCAGAGATTGTCGGACGCTGGGCGGCCCCAACAGTGAATCTGTCCTAGTGGATAGTTCCACGACCTCATCTCCTTTTGGCGTACATGTGTCGGTTCCTTTGCCTCCTTTGAGGTTATGTCTTCCACAGATTTCAGGAGTCGCGTTCCCTGTCCTGCCTTTACGCACATGGTGGTTCTTACCGGCATCCCCAATCAAGCTGTCAATACCGGCTCCATTTCGCCTCCCAATCCCGGGATAGACTTCCAGCACATCCCACCCAAGCTCCTCAGCACATGCATACACGGCCGCTGTTTTTCCTGACCCAGTCGGCCCTGCAAGTACAATTGTATTGGTAAGCGAGTCAAAAGTATGCCGGTCGTGTTCAATAAGATCAGCAGGCGGAGATGTCCGAGAAACAGGGCTCGAAGGTGCGGGAGAGGAATATTCCGTGTCATACACGATCCAAGAGTCATCTTCGTCTTCCGAGTCGACTCTGCGCTTTTTCTTTCCGCGCTGTTTTTCCACTTCGCGTACAACTCTAGGCCGCTTCGTGCCTCGTGAAGATTCGGCTTTTGCTTTTCCCTTTCCCTTGACGTTTGCAGCTGGGTTTTCTTCTTCACTGATCTCCAGCCCAAGAGCGCGTATCCAATCGCGGAGGTATATAGCATTGTCTTCGTTGCCGAGTATCTCTGCTGCACGGGTTGGTCGCCATTTGTCGACCCAAAGTCGATGTGCAGACCCCTCGGGCTGGGACGCGGTCGTCAAGCGAAGTATAGCTGGATGTTCTCGGTGTTCGTCGGGAATAGTATCCAAGTAGGTGTCTTTATTAAACGGAATAGATGTCGTGGTCGAAGAATGTTTTATATCTTTCTCGGCCAAGAGTTGTTTCAGTGATCCGGCTTTGTATGAAGCCAAAGTTGAGCTAGACACAGGCTTGACGCGACGGTTGTAAGGAATACTCGAGGCCGTAAAAGCATGCTGTGGGCCACGAACATGTTGCCATTCCTTTTTCGGAAATGGTGCAACCAATTCTCTAGTCTGTGAAAGACGGGGATTGGATGGGATAGGCGCCAACTTGGGCTTCGCTGCTTCGTCAGGCAGCTCTAAAAGTACCACCTCGGGCGAGGACACATGTTCAATCTTCGGACGACGAGGAGCAAACAGAGGTGCAAGAGGCTTAGATACACTTGATTTATAAGAACGAAGAGGTTTTAGAGGCTTAGTTTCCACGATGATAGGATTCTCTTGGCTGCCACTCTCTTCTATGTGAGTAATGGAATCGGAACATGTAGTAGACACCGGTCGGCTGGCCGTTTCATCGTTTTCAATGTCTATAACTATATGTTGTTTGAGAAGTGATGGAGGCGACGGCAATGAGGGTGCGGGATCAAGAGGCCGTGGCTCAAGGCTTGCTATGATCCGGAGCAGAGGTCAAACTCGGAGATATCTTAATAATTCAAGAGATTTCTTACCTTGTCTGAGCTTCTCAACCACCGGGGCAATACTCATCTCTGCAGTGTCCTCGGTATTCGACGCTGAGAGAACCGGGGTCGGATGCGTGGATTCATCCTGCGTCACCTGTTCAGCTGGCGCAGAGATGGTTGGAGTAGATTTGGCAGAGAATAAATCAAGGAGCGTCCTCTGTTTAGTCGATGCAGCCTGTCCCGAAATGTCAATGAGTGTACAAAGCGAGGCGATGTCAACCGACGAACTGATTTGGCTTTGGACTTGACCGAGGTACTTCTTCTTGTGTCCACCATCGAGATATGTCGCGTCTGATTTTTGCCTTGCCTTGTGGTGGAGCTGGAGGAACACGTTAAACGACGCGTCCACACACTTTCGCTCAGGTCTGCACGTGACCATTTGAGAAGGTCGGCCGGCCCGAAACGCGTGCTCATCTTCTCTTTTCTCTCTCGAATGCCCCCTCCTTCGTTATCATCCTTGCAATGGATCTCGAATGAATACTTTGGTACAATGCGCTTCAACTTTTACGCGCCAAATTCCTGATATCAACCGAATAACCAGAACAAAACGGAGATGCCATTGAGGTCCTTGAGAATCCCCCATCTCCACTAGAGTTTTCTAGACTAGTTCATATATCACGTCCTGTTGTCATCAAAGGTGAGAGAATTCTCATGCTTACGAATTGAATTAAGCTTTTGTTTCTTCTGATGAAAGGACTCGAGGTCCCAGCTAAGAAGTTATGGTCTGATCAATATCTCATCCGCCGGATGGGCACAAGACAAATCACGATAGCAGTCACATCCAACGGGTGCGGCATAAATCCCACATTATGTACGAGCCAGTTGGCTGATTATATGTCTAGACTCGCAGATGCTGTCACTCCGGGACCTGAAGATAGACTCTACTTCGTAGAACCCTTGCTAGAGAAGATGACAATGGCAGAATTCCTGGCGAAAATCTCGACAGGTCCGACATGTCGCGTTATTCTTCGCGAAGAATTACAGCTGTTGATGCACGAGTAGGTTCGACGTCGAGTAACGAGGATATTTGTTATTTGCAGTCACAAAATGGCAATCTCTACTCTGGTGATGATTTCATTGGACAAGGCGTTCAGTCATCCTCCGAGTTTGAGCCTCTGAGATCTGATGTTCCTAGCGGGATAGCATTTTGTACGGAAGCCCTCGGTGTGTTTTATCTCGCTATTCAAAAT
Source organism: Termitomyces sp. T70a (assembly GCA_017657195.1). Classification (NCBI taxonomy): domain Eukaryota; kingdom Fungi; phylum Basidiomycota; class Agaricomycetes; order Agaricales; family Lyophyllaceae; genus Termitomyces; species Termitomyces sp. T70a. Next base: position 126,322 of record JAGGAT010000004.1, read on the forward strand.
CTATTGTAACAAATTTCAGCAAGGAAGGTCACCAGATGCCGTCAACTTGTGGATTGGTGATGGTCGAAGCGTCACAAGTATTCATAGCGGTGAGCTGAACTGCATGCAGTACGTTTTCTCTTCGTACAATCTATAATTATTGACAGATCCATACGAGAACATCTATACTGTGTTACGCGGCGCGAAACATTTCACCTTGCTTCCACCAACTGAGGGATGGTGTTTGAAAGGTAGGCCTAGGGCCGACCTTACAGCTCTAATTCCTGATTGTAATACTATATAGAACGCCGTTTTCCCCACGCATCTTATCGGCGAAACTCCCAGACAGGAGAATTGTTCGTGCAACCATCTGAAGGAGCAGACAATATCCGCTGGTCCTCCGTGTCAAACCCTCACATTCCAGGTGTACTTCCACCAGAGGCCCACCCAATACACATCACTTTAGGTCCTGGTGACAGCCTCTACCTCCCCGCAGGATGGTGGCACCATGTTCGACAATTGTCCGGAGCCACCACAATTGCACTTAATTGGTGGTACGACATGGAAATGCGTGGCATGTCGTGGATAACACTTAGCTTTTTGCGAGGGATCAATGAGGTGCCCTTGGGAAATACCAACAGAGATAGTGATGAGAGGAATAGGCTCGACGAAGACTATATACTCAACCATTGAAATGGATATGTATGACATACTCTTTTTTGCGCTCGGGCTACTGGTATTGAGATATTTTGTAAAAGAACATCACTGCTACGCGTGTCTCTGTAGTACAACTCTGCAGCTGGCTTAAGAGGGATATGCCTCTATCATCGTAATGTCTACAGTTCAGCGTCGTCGTTATCTTTCAGGAAGATGGAGTCTCACATCCGGGATTTGAACATTCCTCCGCCCTGACAGCGCGGCCAAAGTCAATAAGAGATACCTTGCCGGTATCATCCTCTACAACGTTGCGTTCGTGGATGTCGTGATGGTGCCAGCCAGCGGCATGTATCAATCTAATTGTGGCTTGGATCGCAATGCTAAAAAGAAGGCAATGAATTGAGATGAATCAACAACTGAAAAAGAGGGCAATACCAAATTCGTTTTATATGAATATTTCGTACCTGATTACCGCCATACTTGGTAAAGAGGATTATAGAACCTTGCTTGTTCCCCGTGAGCACAGTGAATATGCCTCCCAGAATCACGCCGGGAACTCCGCGCAGAGACAGCATCGCATCGCGTTCAGTAATCGACGCTGATTTTGCGATCCACTCGGCGTTTTTCCAAACCAACTCATCCTTGAGTGGAACGGTCCACTCGCGGCTGCTAGCCTTGGAAAAGGGTCTGAAAAGATCCCCCAAGTCTTCATCAAACCTTGAGGGGTTAATTAGACGTATGTAAACGATAGGTCAATCATTACCTACACTTTCAATAAGCCATAAAGTTTTCTTGTACCTATTGTGATTGAACGCAGCCTATTTCCTGTAAACGTATTCTTTACCACCCTCCAAGCATCGTTTTTATTGTCAAAAACAACGCGTGGAACCCGTATGAACATTGGAACTGGCCTCACAAGTCGCTGGTCTAACCAGGAATTGATGCCACCGCCGTAAATTTCTAAATAGGCAAGGGCCACATTTTCTTCGATGGGACGACCATGGTCAACTTTAAAGGGGTATTTGGCATGAGCCTGTGGATGTATCTGTGCTAAAAGCTCCACAGCGGCCTCGGGGTTCAGCGATCTCCAGTTAGATATCGCGAGAAAACCTGGGCCGGTATAGGCCCACCTATACAAGGCACTATTGCCCATCCTTACAATCCTACATGGAGTGTTGGACTGACTAGGAGCATAGGCCTGGGCAGAGCAATGTGTAAGCTACGAATTTTAGGCAAAGAAAAGAAAGGATTCTTACCTGGAGTAGTATGTCTTTGATGTCTTGTGGCCACTTACTGTTGAACATGAGAGGTTTGTTGAAGTTCCAGTCCCTGGCGTGATAGTATTGAACCATGACAGTTTTATCTTCAAATATGGCAATCTGGGTACAATCTGGAAGCGTCTCTGCATACATTAAATGGGTATTTCCATTTCACATCCAAAAAGGAGACTGTGGTTTGGTCTGAATGATTGAATTTCCGTAGTGGTACGTGAAGAAGTAGTCTGTCAGTTCTATTTCTTGTGCCGTTCTGATGTTGGTAGCGCCTTCACCATTCTCTTTGATGGGCCTGGCCGCTGAAAAAGAGGTGTTTACTGTTTTCAACTTGGAAGAATATTGACTTACGCCTGGCAAAAGTGGAATAATAGAGCACACTATGTAGTCTGGCGCTTTCGTCCAGATCCCTGAGTTTTTTTCGGCTGAGAGGAGATTTTGTTTCATAGAGGCTGAGTACATCGTCCATCCAATGCAAATCCAAAACGATTTGTTGGAGGTCAAGACCCTGGTCGATGTTCAGAGTGGCCTCGCTTGGAGTCGCAGTGCTTATGCTGTGAGAGGCTGCCCTGAATGGAGTGAGACAGGAGTCGGCCTTGGAGATGAACAGACCAAAGTACTGGTCCATGAGCATATTTGGGTCAGCTTTCAGAGGGCCAGGGACATCTGCCCGAGGTGAAAATTGTGAGACACCCCAAATGTATTGTGACACGACTTCCTGCAGGGTCTCCTGTTCTCTTTCTTAGGCGTTGTTAGCATATAGTACGTTGTAAAATGAGAGCAAATTACTGGACAAAGTTGATTGTTGTCTATGTCCAGAAATGAAGGCTTCCATCTTGCTTGAACTCATCCTGCATGAAGCTCACGGAAGGCTGTGGTAGCCAGAGATATGCCAAAGACGGTTCTTGACCGATTGAGAGATAGCACGTGGGTGAAAGTCCAAAAGTGAAAGGGCCTTCTCAACTTCTATTTGACATCTTCCAGAGATAATCATGCGAAACATCAACTTCTAAGCACTTAGAAGACAGGATCTCCGGGCACAGCTTCCAGAGATGATAAGAATGTATAGTGACAAACTGTCACGGAACTGTGGGGGACTCGGATTGGTGTAATGGACGTGACCAATCTTGCTTATTCAACCCTTACTTTCATTACAGTATAGTGTTAGAGTACCTGAGCTTCTTCCCAATTATCAGGACTTAACTCAGTTCTATCGATTGCGTGAAGACTCTGACCTTCGTGTAATAACACCGTCATGGCTCCCACAATTGGTAATCCAGACAATGTTTGCTATACAATTCAGACTCGTGATTTGTTAGAACCTGACAGTCCGTAAGTAATGTCCTCAGCACAATGTATAACAATGTATAATTGTCTACGATATAACTACCTGGCAGTCCGTAATTGACTGTTAGCCATCTGCATGCTGACATATTGTTCTCAGGTGGTTGATAAAGTTATGCAACCTGGGGGTGTCCATCCGACACTGATACCTTCCAATAGACTCCATGCTGACAAATCGGCAGAATTGGGGATCGATCACATCCAAAAACATATTCCACCAACAAGATGTCGAAACAACACCAATATCAAATGCTTTATGAAGATCTTCATCACGGAACTTCTGAAGAACCTGAGGCAAATCTTCTTGTATCTCTCTGCATGCGGGTATGTGATCCACCTGAGCAGCGACCCCATCAATGTTGTTTGAGAGAGCGGCATCGTCCTCGCCGTCGGGGCCCTTATGCTGAATAGGAAAGGCATATATCATAGGATCCTGATCTAATTGATCTATTTACATGTTTAGACTACAACTCTCAGTGAGTCTAACGAAAAGGTTCAAATTTGACAATGTTTTAGGTGGTCAAAGGTAGCACAATGTGTATGGTGGCTGTGCACAGCTCAACAAGTCGACTTGTGCACAGCCACAAAACAGATTTGCCATCAGTTGACACAACAGATGGCACATCATTTCCCTTTTGACTGACGGTCATTTGCATACAGATATTTTCTTGCTTGTCCATCATGAGCGGTGTTGATGCAAGGTATGCATATTAGATCCCTTCTTGTCTCATGCTCAATGAATGAAAAACCTTATCAAGCGTGGTTGAGGTTCCTCTATACCTTCAAGATGCATTCCGAGCCATGTTAAATCACACACCCTCCTTAGCTATCACAATGATCACCACCGATATAGACCATAGAGCACCTTCAAAAATGTATGTTGCATGCCATCTTAGCATTTTACAGCTTCTGATGTCAGATTTCCTACCCCCCAATCCTCCTTCTAGCTATCGCTTCAACACCACACACTCTCCAATGGATAACACAACTCTCAAGTCCCTAAAACAGATTATCGATGGCACAACATTTTCCGCTGACTTTGCCAGCCCCAATTGGTCTGCTGGCAGCGATACCCGTGACATCGATAATAGCATGAGTGATGCTGATGGTGGCGATGAGGGCAACAATGCCCTGGATGATTCCGAGCAGCTGGAAATATCTGCTGAGGATGCTATCGCAAAAGAAAATGAGCAGCTGAAGGATCAAGAAGACCAGACAGCTAATGCAGCAAATTTTGACCCAACTTTCAATGAAGAGCAGGAAGACCATTTTGACCAGGGACTTGGAATGCCTGGAGCCCCTGATGTGCTTCTTGAACATATGGACAAAGACCAGTTTGATTGGGCTCAGGAGGACCGGTTAGATCAAGGAAGGCATCTGGAGATGCTTGAGGTTGCTGACGTGTTTCGCGTCATTCCACAGGATGCCCGTGGTGCAGTAGGTGGCCAGTCATTTGAAGGAAATCTAGTAGATGCCAGCAAAAGTCCAGAAATCCATAGCAGCCATCGAGCAAGAGGTTGTGGTAAACAGAATATCCAGCCAGGTGTAGCCACGGGTGATAAGGGCCAAGGTGCAATAAATGACAATGACTGCCATTGTGGTAAGTCAATGTCATTCCATCTATCAACACCAGCTCAAGCGTTTTTTCCATAGCCAGATCTGAGGCTGCATACTCTGCTCCCCAATTTCTATCACACGTAGCAGTGCCACCGAAGAGCTGGCAGGTGTCTCAAATTCTCTCACAGTGAGTACTTTCTCACTCAGTCTTCTCTGATGACACCACTGAAATCCACTGTCTTTGTCTGGTGATAAAGCAGTATGTCTACCTCACAACATGTAGTCTCACTTGAATACCATGGCCTTCTTTATAATTATGCCAATTGGCTAATCATCTGCGACACATGCTATACAGGGGTCCCTCTGGTGCTTGTCCCATGCCACCTTTTAGAGCATGGTGTGCAGGAGGAGAGCTCAGAAATCCTCTCTATGCTTGACCAACAGTTTGCAGCCAATGGCATCTCTCCATCAGAAGTGCGAACATGCAACCTGAAGAAGTATGTCAAATTGTGGCAGCTCCAAGCCAAGCCAAATGGCCAATGTGCTGAATATATATATGGTTTATCTGTTTTTTTTGGAGTGCACTGTTTGGTCGTAACTTGTTCCACAAGCTTTGCCATGGAAAAACAGATGCAAAAACACTTTGAAAAGCGTCACAAGGGCAAGAAATCACATTTTTATCCTGGAGTACTGCTACAAACTTTCAGCAGTTCTAAAGGTATGAAACGATATTTTGAGGTATCTGATGTTCCAGAGGGTGTTTCAATCGAAGGGGCCCCAGTTTCTCCTACCATCTCAGAACCCAAACTAGGGGCTCCAGTTTCTCCTACCATCTCAAAACCCAAACTATCCAAGAAGGATAATGTAGCTTCAAAACGGCGTCAGAGGCGCAATAAATATTCTCCTCCACTCCCAGCATCCTTCTCATCAGCTGAGGATGTACCACCCTCTGTTTTGTTCAGTCCAACCATTTTCCTGGGTTTATTCTACCTGGGATATAATCCTCAGCATCACCTTTTGATCTGTCTGAAGTGTGCTAGGATCATATTTTTCTGCAGCGCACACAACCACCTCTTGAAAGATCAGTGCAAAGTCCCCTTCCAGCGTGACAATTTTGAACTCTACAATTCTTTCTCTACTCATGCCTATTGGATTGAGCCCTGGCATCAATTTGAGATTGTCCTTGCGATGCACATTCGAGATCGGGGATTCGAACCTAGGGATTGTTTGGGCTATGGCAACTTACCAATGCCAACAATGGTAAGAGGTATAGCCAAGACACTCCCAGCAGAACCTATAGAAGGAGTCCGCATCTACAAGGGCTATGGTTGTCTTTATTGCAATCGTGCACTAACGTGCTACGAATCCCTTTGTGGCCATCTGAGAAGCGTCCACCAGGGAGAGCCAAAGCCCAAGGAGAGGGAGCTAGAAGTAATTGCTATCCAATGTATTTCTTGGATGCCAAGATTTCACCGGTTTTTTCAAGTCAACTGTGCTCCGCCAAATTGTCCACCCACAAATGAGGTTCAGTGCTCTAATCCAACCATTGGTTTCTCACCACCCCTGCAAACGGCAGAAGAGGCCTCTATGGATACTCAAATTGATAACTTCTTCAAAACAGCTATTGCGCAATCTGCGCTCAAGCTGCCGCTGGCCAATGAGGTTTCTTCCATTCACCCTTTCCTTTGTACTGCCTGGGTGAATGAATTGCTTCAAGATTGCCTTTGTGATACACTTTTTGCATTGTGCAATCCCCCACCCAAGCATAAATGGTTCAAAAAGATGATGTCGCTGCAATTGTCTACCTTTGATGTTGACATAAAGATAGCATTTGAGCTCAACCCTTCCCTCCGTTGGCAGATAGCAGCCCCAAATCCGTGAGGCCAAACATTTTATTCTCTTCAGCAGTTTAACTGTAATGACCTTTTGTCTTAAACAGTGCAAAGCCTCCTTCAAAGCCTTTCACCCCACCAACCACAAAGAATGCCCAGTACAATTATTATCGTATGCAAGTCACTTTCCTCTGGACTCTTATCAGTGCACACTGCCACCCAAACCAGACAAAAAACACTGCTGGACAGCCCTTATTTATGTTTACAAAAACACAGGAGTTTGCACTAGACAAACTCATAGCCACGCTAAAATTTCCTGGGGAAAAAGATGAGTTTTGCCTAGCAGATGCTGCCTATTGGGTGCTCTACCAGATGTACTTTCCTGACCCTTCCAAAATGGAGGACATGCAGATGGATAATGTGTGGGCAAATCCTTTTGCAGTGTTTTGCGCTTGCCTTTGGGTTGGAAAAAGTGGAATGTATAGACCTATATTCAACATCCCTTGCTTTCTCACAAAGCTTCAATGCTCTATGCACTTAGCATTCATTCAATACTCACTCAGTAGCATTAGTTCTTGCTATGAAGAGGCCTATCTGCCGTCCACAATGTTTACTGCTTTTTCCAATGAATCTGACAATGAATCTGACGATTCCCTCGACAAACAGACCGTAACCAATGAATACTCATATAATATGAGTCGAGAGGAGGAAGCTGAATATCAGAGAATTGGCTCCAAGGCTGCTTGCATTAGCGTGGAAGCACTGCTAAGAAGCAGAGTCAGAAATATCCCTGGCTACATTGATCTCCGTGGCTGTCGACAAGACAAGCACTCCTCTTATTACTCGCAAGTTATTCCATGCCACTCCCCATGCCAACCTAATTTCCTGTTACAGAAAAGTCATAATACCTCTGCTGCATCTCTTTCTCACCAACCACCAAATAACGTCCTTTTCTTTCCTCTGCACATGGATACAGGGCTTGACTGCTGTTATTTTCAAGACCTCGCAACTGGCTGTAGTTGAGGTTATTGCGCATGATACCGTGAGATGGAAAGACAAGCTTGAGCTTTCATGGGGTGACCTTGTGGATGGAGTCTGAGGTAGTGAATGTGAGGCTTGGTGCATCTTGGACCAAAAAGTGCTTGATGGCGCTTTGCCAGAGGATGATCTTGATTTGTCTCTCCACTTAGCTGACCTCGGTGACAACCTTGACTTTACCACTGTGAGCTACAGCCCTTTTGTCCCCAACTTTTCTACGAGTGATCAGGGTGCTCTAAATTTGGAATCTAGGTGCCTCCTACTCCATCTTCTCTTTCGAGGCAAGATTGGAACCTCTTTGGATACTCTTGATGTAGATTGTGTGGGTGAATGGCTCATAAGCGTTAATTGCGTCTGAAAAGAGCTCTTTCCACTGATACATATCTGTTCTGGACCTCTTGCTTGTGGCACTGAAATCTCACGCTTTCAAGTCTCCAACACTATATCATCTTGATGGCACCTTTCTATACAGAAGAATATCCTGTGCATAAGAGGCACAATCAATCCCGAAGTGGTTGTAATCACGATGAACTACCACAAGAGCGGTGTCTGTCACAACCCGCACACTAAACTCCGAGCCCCAAATGCCCACCAGGTCCTCCCAACCGCCCCAGGACAGCAGGACCCTCACTGAGAACCCAAGGGACACACCTCCATCAAAACCGGCACGACACACCTTCATCAAAACCGGCACCCCGGCACACCCCCCATCAACCCCTCATCAAGTCCGGCGCCCGCCTTCACCCTGAAAACCCCCAACCGACCCTTCTATCCAACCTACCAACCCAAACACCCACCAATCATCTGGCTTCCTGCACGACCACCCCTGGACACCCCGCACAATCATCTCTGGCGCCATTCAATACCTCGGATACACAGCCCTGCGCTCCGACCCTGATCGTCAACCCTAGCCTAAAGCCTCCCCGACCTGGTCCCGGACCTCCCTATTTAAACCCATAGGTAGCACCCCGTTAGAGTAGCCTTGATATTACCTTTGCCGTTACTTTGTTGTACCTCCGTTTTGTACAAACTTGTCTGTCTAACTTGTCTGCCAATTTATATCTCTTTTCTCTCCAAGTCTCCCAGTTTTCTCTAAGTCTCCTTCTCTTTCTTCGCCTCAATCTCCCGGTTTTTCTTCTCTCGCCTCTGCACACCTCCCGCACCACCTCCCTCGGTCTCGGACTTTGCCCAGCACCTCGACCACCCTCTCGCTTCAATCCCCGGTACTCCGCGCAACCCCGGAGCACCTCCCAACCCTCCGAACTTCCTCCGGAACTCTTGCTCTCCGTCCAGGACTACCCCTTCAGACGTTGAGTCTGCCTAGTAAGGACCCGCTTACAGTTGGAAGCCCCCATAGTCAGCGGAACCTGACAGTGTCAATACAGGCACAGAAACAGCAAACATAAAGGTGCTCCCCTATGCTTTATCCCGCATTCTTGTTATCTTCCTGTGAATTGTGAGGCCCATTGAAATGCTTTTTGTCTGCCGGTTTTTTTTCAGCAAAGCTCTTCATCCAGGTGTCGTCAGGACATACAACCAGAGCCCATACACATTGTATGGCGTTGCATGGACAAGCGACGACTTATCAAAGTATCTGACAGAATGGTTTCAAAGGAGGTTTAGGGCACCAATTGGGTTTTGGATATTTTGTCACATATCCATCGCATTTGAGCACCTCCATCATCGCCAGGAGGACAAGCGGAAATATGGTTCTCTAGGCCTGAGAATATCTGCGGAGAAGGGGACTGGCTATTCTCGACAAGTTAGCGAGATGAACTATGCGAGAACCCTGGAGAATGATATGCTTGCCTACTCCGACCAGCTCAAAGCATTCATGGTCAGCCAAAGCTTACATGAGCGCCTTGGTTTTGGAACAACAGAGGGTGATGAGATAGTGGAGGCTGGCAAGCGGCCGAGTCTACCCAATGTCCCACCGACGCTGGCAGGTATCAGGCGTTGTCACCAACGGAAGAAGGTACTCCAGGAGAAGACACTGCAATAGCCTAGTTTAGTGTTAGTATCGGACCAATGACTGTTCCTGACTAATTTGTACAATTGAATAATCCTTGTTCCTATGAAAGGCTTCTTGCAATTAATTGTGTGAATGCGATTGGGACAAAGGAGGGGAGGGACTTGAACATAATTGATCATTTTTGGCGGCTTCCGAGCACAGCCAAAAGCTGGTCGCACTGACTATGAATACTATCCCCTACTATTTAAAAAAAAAAAACATAGTAATTATTGAGACATCAGAAGGTGCCGACTGTATAGTAGGGATAGTATGTTTATTTATCTGTCACACCTCAGTTCGTTTCACTTTGACCTGCACAAAACTGAGCCATATTTCGTCTAGCAACGTTACATCAATCGGTAGCTGCACTCTATCTTTGATAGCTGATGTTGAAGTCTGACCTAGATAGCACAGATACAATCAGTATCTAATCTATGGTACTTGTAAAGTATTGTTCATATCTATAAATGATTCGGCTCACCCTCAGTCTGTGTAGAATCGACTGAGGGTGTCCGTTAGGATGAGGGAGAAATATATACTCATGTAAGTCCATTGTTTCATGTCAGACAAAGCAATGTGATATATGTGATATGATGAGGGGAGTCATTTATGGTGGCCACAACAGATCATAACAGCTGATGCTGACGTTCCCAATAAGATGGGCTAGTCTGTGAGATGAGGTCTGGGTTCAGGATGATCGAGCCTTCTTTCCTGTAAAACTGATGAGCCATGTTTAGAAGTGCTCTAATGCAGAACTTGCCTCTATTTACACTGGACGAAGAATTATTGGATCGGCGTCTCTTCGCACCTGGATTGACTGTACCATCATTAGACTGACTTTTCTCCAGTTGAGAGCCCATAGGATCCATATCAAATGTTGACTTGTTTAAGAAGGGTTCATTATTCGCATGTTGTAGGAAGGTGTTCGAACGACCTTCAAGCAAGGAGATGCCCATAGCTTTTGCACACTTCCAATCCCCAAAAACACAACCATCTGCGTGTTCTCCAATATCTGAAAGACAGTTAGGGAATACAATTGGAGGAGAGAGAAAACATTTGCCATATGCAGCATTAGATTGGACCTCAGTTTGATAACCTTCACCTGCCCAAGAAAATTTCCGATGCGTAATAGGCGTAGCCTTCAACTGGTTGTAAACTTCCCAAGCAGGTCCTCCTCTCAAACACCAATCAATGTCTCTCGCAACATCTTGAGGCCTCACTTCATCAGGGTGCTTATTTAACCCTACATCATAGGCTAAATTCTTATATATGATGAGAAGACGAACGTGGTGGACGAGGAGTGGGGCGAATATCTTTTCATATGCATCAACTCCCATGCAGGCCATACCATCTCAAGTAAATAGATGCCTGCCTAAGAACCATTCCAATAGTTTTCTAGCACGAGAACGATCCTTGATAGCTGCTTTCATAGCTTCAGTGAGCTTGGGGTGAACATAGTACCAATGGACCAGGCCGCTGTACAGCTCAAAGTACAAGCACAGATAAAAGATGGACAGAGCCCCACTCCATGTTAAAGGGTCTGGCAGATGAGTGGTGATAGGAACTGAAACCTCCTTGTTGGAAATGCTTTATAATTAATATTTGTCAGACACTTACAGTCAGAAGGATTGACGAGATCCAGGACGTAAAACATCAAGATGCTTGTCAAAAGCAAGTGCAATGCGTCTTCATGCTCAGTATTGGTGACTGTGCATTTTTCAATGAAATCGTGGAGAATTCCAACAATTGAGTCTGGAATAGTACTAGTACTGTAAAAATGTCCGCCTTTACAAAGTGCAGGCTCTGGGCTGACAACTGCATGCAGAAGACTTGGTCGCATAATCCTGTAGTACAGTCAGAGAGCGTTGTTGATGCCGAATAATATGAAACTCACAAGGTAGTTCCTGGTACTAAGACCAAACGGGCTATGTTCCACCACTCATCATTTGCCGCAGAAATGTCATATTCATGCATGAACAACGATACATCAGCAAAATCATTGAACGAGCCACTTTTAGGAGTAGCAACATACCAGATCTTGCAACCTGTTACCACCTGTATGAACGTCCCAAAGCCATCAGAATCCACGTGCCAATAATGAGTGGTTGCGCTGGTAGATGCGATGGCCCAACGCATGTCAGGGACAGGAAAGAGTCTATCATTGCCACAATAAGTATGTCTACATGTCCGCTTCCATGCAACTGTGTCTGTTGAGTATGGTAAATTTGGAAAGGAATCGTGAGAATCTGGGAGGTAAAGGCAATTCAAAGCCTTCGGTGGATTAGCTCGCATTGCATAGAAGAGATCTATCAGTGTGCCCGTCCTAAGCTTTCCAGGGCCTGATATAGTGAAGTCTGCTTTGTTGTTAGTGGCTGTCCTGTACCCAGGGATGGAAGAGATTACCATGCAAGGTAGTAGGTTCATCCAGAGCAAAGACACTTGCAAGTGTCTCTTCCAAGAACAATACATCGACATGAGCCTCCTCAGTTATTACAATGCATGCATTCACTTTCAGCAGGGACATGATTGCGCTCAATCCAAGCCTTGTATATTCTTCATGCGTGATGATTTTTACTAAACTTGAATTGGAGCCTTTCGTCATGCGTTCCATACGTTCGAACCACTCCATGTCCTCTGGGAGCTATAGAAACAACATGTGAAATGTTACGTTCTGTTCAACAAATAATCTTACGTGGAATGTGGGAAAATATTCATATGTGGCAGTCGTTGGTCTGCCCAAGATAGGTAGATTGTACTTGCTGGACGTTTTTTCCAAAGGCCTATCTATGACAAAACTGATTTTGTCTTCCTCTTCTACTTCAAAGTCCTGTTAAAAGCTGCATGTCAAATTCTATTGAGGATATTGTTACAACATTCGCAGACCATTTCTTCTATAGTCAACTCAATTACCATTTGCACTCGGATGTTAATGTTCAGGCGTCGGGGTTTATTGTAGTTTTTGCTAGCGATTACCTTAGCCTGGTTTTTTGTTCTAGGTCTCAGATTAAAGGTCCCTTGAAACATGTCAAATCAAGTAAGGCTCTCCTTGAATGAACTTACTTGATGCGTTAACCGAATTTATTTGTTCCTCCTATAATGTCGTCAGAGGACTACTATCGTCATTATCTGAGGTGTCCTGGCTCATTGTGGTTTGGTCTTGTTCCTCCTGTGCCATGCTTCGACGTGATATGGGCTTTTGTTTTCCTTGACGTGGTCTAGCTGGAGTACAACATTCAGGTTCAGGCGACAAAGTAGCATGTGCTGATAGATGACAATAATTAAATCATCCCCTGGTTATTTTTTGTGAGATGACGCACCTGCTGGATCAGTAATAACTCCAACTGAGGCTTCACATCCTGAATCAAACCTGGAAATATCCTCTGTAAAGATGAAAATATAAGAGCAAGCCTTCCTTTACAAAGAAGAGATGATCATACGTGAAGATTTGAAGACATTGATCCATTGCTTGGTTGCTGATGAGGCGGTATCTATCAATTTTGGCAATGCCGCAGCCAATTCATTTAGGAGGACACCCCCTGTTGCTGTGTTGAAAATAACCCTCCATACAAGTTGTTCCACCTCATAGAGTTCCAGCAGACGTGTTACACTACTCAAGATGGCCCATGTCTGTGATGGAGCAGGGTCAGGGTATCATCAGTTATCATGTTATAGACATGCAAATACTGACATCGAGCAAGCTTTCTCTTCCGGCAATCTCTGAATACTCCTGTGGCAATAGCAAGAGCAAGGGCAATGTTGTTAATGCCAGATCCAGCTGATTGTAGAAGTGTCTTGGGTGCCATCCTGCTTGACTACGTTCTATTAAAAGAGCAAGCACTTGACGATCAGTGTCGCTTCTGCTATGAGAGAAAAGTGCAGTTTGGTAAATTCCATGAAATTCAATTTCATATGAAGCCTACTTTTCAACAATCAATTGTCCAACACCAGCTGCATCGGATGGAACAGAAAGGTTTCCCTGTGGTGCGAAGTCATTACAAGCCGAAAAGACTCAAGAAGGATAGAACAAACCCTCAGGATCAGACCAGCATGTATGGCAGCTACTGTGAGATTGATCAATATATTTGCGACATCTTTTTTTCCTTCATGATTCATCAAATCTGTGTACAGCGTCAAGAGATGATCAGGAGATGTAGACAAATGATTTATTTCGAAGCCGCGAGAGGCGTCATGAACAGATTTGAGATGATCATCTAAGCCTAGTGCAAGATGGTTGATGATTTCCTAAAAGCCATTCAACGATTCGAGAGGCTAACAGAAAATATCAGCAGCTTTCAAAAAGGTTGAAGAACCACTCACGGTCTTCTGATGGTATGGAACATTGGCGAATGCAGACGACAATGGCCTGAGAGGATCGCCAAGCATCATACTGAACGTATCTAATATCCGATAAAGTTTAAGGACCTCGAAACGAGCCTCTCGGACTCGCTTGACACCAGCCATTGTGGTTTTGCCGGATCCTTCTGCTCGATCATTAGATGTTACGGTCACACTTCCCTGTCACACTTTTTTGACCACATTCGTCCACCGCGCCTGCTTACCACTATGGCCAAAGACAAATCAGAAAAGAAGGACAAGAAGAGAAAAGAGGCTCCAGATGTCGAGCAGACTGTTGATGTGGAAACGGTAGACGCGAGTGGCCCAAAAGTAAATTGGTTTACAGTATCTTGCTTACCCTAATTCATAACATCGTGGATTGTAGTCACCCAAGAAGGCGAAAAAAGAGAAAGAGGAGCTTACCATCCCTGTCGAGGACCTTTCACCTCTTGCCCATCCCCTTGCACAAAAGAAGCTTGTGAAGAAGTTGCATAAAACCATTAGAAGAGGTAGTCATCTACTTTATCCTTGCTGAATCATTTACTCATTGCAGACTCAGCTTCAAAAGCACGGCAGGTGAAGCGTGGGGTGAAGGAAGTTGTCAAGGGAATTCGAAAGGGTGAAAAAGGGTACGCTTATTTGCTGATGCTGATGCTCTTTTTATAACTATTTCTTAGTCTATTAATTTTGGCGGCGGATATCAACCCAATCGACATCATATCACATCTACCAGTACTCAGTGAAGAAGCACAGATACCCTACGTCTTTGTCGCCTCTAAAGAAGAACTTGGTCATGCCAGTTCAACAAAACGACCGACAAGCTGTGTGATGGTCTGCCCAGATCAGAAAAGGAAGAAGAAAAAGGAGGGAGAAACGGAGGAAAAAGATGACGATTACCGCGAGTTATACGACGAGTGCTACAAAGAGGTTGAGAAATTGGACAACCAAATTGTATTTTGACTTTCTACCTAATGCAAATTCCATGTCGGGAATTTGAATTTCGCACGATCGTGGACCAATCTATTTCTTTTACCGCCAGCACGACTACTTGATACCCTTCCTTTCTTAATTCCTATATATTGCTATGCCTGCTGCAAAGACAAAAGCTGCTCCAGCAACCAATGCTACTTCTAAGGGAAAATCTTCCGCAGCCAATAGCGGTGCCTCGACCCCAGTGTCCAGCACTGACAAAAAGGACACCCCGGAACTTCTCGCGAAACTTGCTGGCGGAAAACCCGACAAGAAAGCATATGATGCTGAGCAAGAGAGGCTAAGGAAAGATATCGATGCTTTGCAAGCTAAACTCGTGAGTGACAATTTTTTTTCTACGAAGTTGATTGTGTAACTAGGCACGACAGTCCGCTGTTAAAGATAAAATTTCTCTCGCCACAAAAACTGGAGGGCCTGGAAATGAGCGGAAGGCTGCTCTTCGCGCTGAACTTGATGGAATCCGCAGTCAGCAGTCCAACAACAAAATGTCCAGGAGCAAAATTGGTGAACAGATAAATACCTTCCAGGAAGGCATCCAAAAGAAGGTCCGTGGGTAATGATTCGCATTTAAAATTCATTTGAGGCTAATATTCTTGATGTAGATCAAAGATCTTCAGGCTGCGAAGGGCAAAGTGGCCTTCAAAAACGTTGCTGAAGTGGACGCACATATCAAGTAAGCTTTTTGCCAACTCCGCTGGTAGGTATCCTCATATCGTTTCTTTTGCAGAAACCTAGAAAAACAGGTTGAATCTGGCAATTTGAAACTTGCGGATGAGAAAAGAGCATTGGCGGATATTTCTACCAGCAAACGGGCCCGCCGTGTCGTGGAAAGCTTCCAGGCTGACCAAGAGTCCATTGAGGCTGACCGTGCTAAGGTCGAAGAATTGCGGAAGCAGCGTGATGATCCCGACTTTAAAGCTCTCTCTGACCGCTATGATGCCATCAAAGCAGAGCTGGATGCTCTGAAAAAGGAGAGCGACGATGCCTATGCTGGTCGTACCAGACTATTTGAGGAACGTGACGCAGTCCAGGCTCAGCTTAATGCACTCTTCAACCAGAAGCGGGAGCTCACTGTCCAGTATCGCGAAGCGAATGACCTTTATTGGAACAAGGTCAACGAGGATCGCGCGCGTCGTGCAGAGAAGGCGCGTGCTCAACGTGCAGCAGAGGATGCACAGAAGAAGGCAGAGATTGCCGAACGTTTGCTTGACGAGGCCAAAGTACCCGCCTTCCAAGCCCAAATTGAGGACTGCCAAACCCTTATCGATTTCTTGCTCGGGAAATCTTCTGGAAACGTCACGTACAAGTCCACACCTCTCGTGGAGAAGAATGAGATCACTGGTGTTGCAAAATTGGAGGCCAGACAGGTCGAGGCTGTTCCTGAGGGGTCAATTGTGCGAAAGAAGAAAGGCGAGGAGGAGGAGACGTACTTCGTCGGCGGAAAGGGTAAATCGAAGGGCAGGAAGAGCACGTCAACCACACCAGCGAGTCCCTCTGCAGCCCTCAACCTTCCTTTCCCCACACTTTCCGCCCTCATGTCACTTTCTATCCCTCCTCCCGCTTCTGCGGTTGATGTGCCTCGTGTCGTCGAGGATCTCAACACAAAGAAAGCTTGGTTTGAAGCTAACCAGGCGCGTGTCACTGCTGAGAACATCGCCAAAGCCGAAGAGAACATTCAGCGTTTGACCAATTCGAAAGACACGAAAACGGCTGGAGTGCCAAGCGGTGCGGAAACATCTGCAGAGACGGTCTCGTCAAAAGACGAGGGCGAAGCCTCCCCAAAGTCTACAACAAGTGAAGCAGTAGAAAAGATGGAAGAGCTTAGAAATGAATCTGTTGAAGAATCATAATGACGAACGAGCGGAATGGATGAGACGTATCCAATACGATATTGTACTCATTTCACATGCATGCTTGGATATACACTCCCTCTCCTTGTGATGATATAAGTCATATCAGCTAAGTATTAAAAGCAAAGAAAACAAGCACGACGAAGTAAGTATAGATAGATATCGATAACAAAATCCTTCTGAAATCAAGATAAGTACAATATCAAGGAGTGTGGGGCATTCGAGGAGACTGAAAGACAAACGATACAGAGGTTATGGGCGAGATAACTAGGTTAGACAAGAGGTGGATAACAGGAATAACCATGAAATAAAAATGAATATCCGCAAATGAAATCAAAGCTTCGTCCACAACAATAACTCCAGACAGAACAGAACAAGATAAATCGATAACTATACGCCGGACGGTTGCTCAGTTTTAACAGGCTTCGAATCAACTTCCGGCTCGCTTGCAGATCCCAAGCCCTGGAATGTAGAGTTGGACACATCGAAGGCGTCACCTGTGCTCGAGAAATCGGTGAACGAGAGCCCTGACTGTGTAGGCTCATCTGAGGTGGAAGTAGTATCCATGTATGATAATGGATTGTACGCATCCGAGCTAAAAGAAGTCGACGCGGGGTCGATGGAACCGGCCGGGAAAGGGTCGTTTTGGAGGGCCGCCAGCATACTCGAAGTAGTTGGAGTGACAGCCATCATATGTTGTGGCCGAACTTCTAAAGCATTAAAAGATTCTTGCCCCGCCATTGGTGAAAGGGTAAAGTATTGTTGTTGCATAACGGGTTCCACTGAGGCAGCGACTGAATTTGTTGACAGTGCCACACTTCTCAGAACGTTCACCGCGATCCAGTCGCTGAAACATTTTATGATTAGGGATTTGTTTCACATGAATGATGTCCGCTTACTCAAGGAACAGTTTCAGGATTTGGAATGCACCGAAAGCGGGATCGCTACGAATGGTCAAGTCCCGCATAACCTGGCTCGTAACGTATCCCCAACGGATAAGGACGCTCCGCGAGCTCATCTGCCCTCTCTCCTCTTGTTGATTCGCCCGGTTGCTGCCCATTAATTGCTCGCAGCACTTGTCTGCCCATGCCATGACCTCTCGCACCGGTTCGTGAGTCTTCGTTAAGCTGTCCAACATTTGCACAAATTCGACTTCGAGAAGCTGGACCAAGTCCTCATGACGACAGTTGCAGACCAAGGCGGACTGATTGCGGACGGATTCAAAATCGACCTTTTGCCAAGACCGGCGCATCTCTGCCAACTGCTTTTGGTTTGTTAGAACAGTATTAAGAGCTTGTGTGACTTGATAGATATCAAGATAACGCACTAAAAGCAGACATCAGCGCTAATTGTATGAAGAGTGCACACAACGTACAAACGAGATGACCAAATCGCGCCCCAAGTTCCACCTTTGGCTCGACAAACGTATTGCCATAATTTTCAAGAGCAACCAACAAAATCTTTTCCATCTTGTTGGCCAACTGTCGAAGGCTGGACAACGAAGTTGTGCTGATTGGCGATAGCATCTGCAACCGCAAGATCTCCAATATTTCCTAAAGACAGAAATGATGATCAAAAATTGTTTGACATCTTTCAGATGTCTGAACGTACATCGTACACAATCGCATCAGCTTTGGCCATCAACCCAGCGATGGCAGGCGCATGCACAATTTCACGATGCTGTCCTACCAACCTGGTCCAGAATGTTCGTAGATGCATCTCGAACTGATCAAAACGGGAGGATCGGATGCTCTCCAGCAAGGCATCAAGATGGTCCTGAAACCAGTTCCATACCTCGCGCGCAAGGATCGTGTGATGGGTCGAGCTTGCACCGACAGCATCCTCAATGGACGGGAAGTGAGGAAGCTGGCGAACAGAGAGGGCTTGCTGCGGACCAAAGTACGGCGGCACCTGACCGTTCGTTCGTTGAGGCGAAGTTGCTTGAACAGCCAAGGCTGGTTCTTGGTTGGGATGGCGGCGAATAGAAGCCTCAGGCGGGAAGGTGCTAGAAGGACGCTGAACAGATTGTTGAACATGTGATAGGAGAGTTGCGGCAGTGGGTGTTTTGTCGCTCAGGTCATTCGCAGCAAAGGTGGCACCTTTGATATCGCCTGTCAAGGCCAGAGAATTTCGTTTTGAGTTGATTGCAGAGTTGATACCTTCCGAGTCATCGTCATCATCATCGTCCGAACGTTCCTCGCCCCTGTTTGCAGTTTCCGATTGCTCCTGTGCATGACGGGCAGCATTGACGGATTGCTGACCCGCGTTATTATTGGATTTCTGGATATAATCTTGGAGCCACTCGGCTTCAGCCGAAGTAGCAGGACGGATACCACAATCTGTCATCAGGTGCCAATCAGTGGATGGTGACCAATGGGATATAACAAAGAGGCCGTACAATGATATTTGCTATTTCCTCTGACGCCCAAACGCCGTGTTTTGATAGTAGGGAAACAAAGACGAATCGCTTTTCCTAGCGTGGCGGTGTTGATATGGGGGATCCCGTACTGGTCGCAGACCCTGCGGTATGAAAAATAGAGCCCTTGACGTGGAACATTTCCATCAGGGTAAGGTGCGTAATTGGCAGTCAACCTGTTACGAGATTCAAAACGTGGATTACGAGAGCCGAGGAGGATTCGAAGACGTACCATGCCTGAACAAAAATCTGCTTGGCCCTGTCAGAAGCGCTAGTTGTAGTAGCTACCCGTACATTGGCAGCAAGCTTTTCCAGTGTGTGATCAGGGCTGATCGCCATGCGCCCAAAGGCACTTGCGGGGTGCATGGTGTCGGGGGAGGGGGCCATGGCCTGGCCACCTGCAAACATGCCGTGGTAATCTGAAGGACCATTAGTGAGGTACATAGACAAGTCATCTGTCTCGCTGCTGGATGAATGGACGCTGTCTGTGTCGCGGGGATAGGGCGAAGCGGCCACACGGGCTCTGTTATGTGTTTGGCGGATGGGACCCTTGCCGATGGAGTGAGTGGGAGGCGACTGTCGCGCGTCGTGGTCAGCGAGGGTCAGGGACAAAGGAAAGGGGCTAAGTGAACTCCGTACGTGGTCGCCATGGATGTAGGAGTTGCGGTAGAGATCGTCGGGATGGAAACCGCCTTGGGAGGAATGGGGCCGGGAGATGGAAGAGTGGGAGGAGACGGAGGACGAGCAGGAATGGGGGCCATAGTCAAGGGGGATGCTGGAGGACATGATATGAGCGTTGACGGCGGTCATTGGGGCAAAGGACGGTGGTGCTTAGAAGCAAAGGCGCAGGCGGACCAGCCGAAGAACAAAAAAAAATAAAAGAGAGAAGAGTGTGGCGAATACAAACGAAAGACACAGGCCCGACGATATTATGAGTGTACAGTGTGGATGAAGCTGAAAAGTGTTGGTTACCAGGTCACCCAGAGGTCAATCGTCAAGACAACAACAGCCTTTTCCGGTTTTCTCTCTCTTTGTCTTTATATTCCTCCGCTTCGCTCTCACGTTTCTTCATCAATCTGTCTGATACATCATTACAATACCCCGTTTCACTCCTCCTCTCCCCCCATGTACATGTACTTCCGAAACTGCCCCCGCAAACCCTCCGAACTCTCATCCCCCAGCCTCTGTGCCAGCTCTACCCACGACGGGATCGTCAAGTCTGCCATCGAGTACGGCGCGTACTTCGACTCCGTTACACTCGAGTTTCGCAGTGACTTCGGCAGCCGTTTCAGCGGTATCGGGTAATGAAAGGTGCTTCCTGAATCACCATCTGTCCCGGCTGGGTGCAGCTGTCTCGGAGCAAACGTCAGATATTCCAGCTTGTATTCCGGCTCTTTCGTTTCGTTCGCTTGTCCCAAATCAGGGAGGTAATACTGCATTGTCCGATTTTATACCGACTATTGCGGACCTGTAAAGGAGCACCTACCTGGGCATATCCCAAAGGAGTCCATTGCTTGTTACTGCGTGAGGGCGACTCAGGGTCAGAGTTCCATGTCTCGTTCAGGAAACACTTCCATGTGTCCTGATTCTTTCTCAGTCGACACTGGGCGGTCTTGTCCGCGCGATCCCCATGCTTATGCCCATGACTTCTGCTCTTGTTCGCCTTGAATTTCGATTCCGCGCCTGTAACGTTATACGCAAAAATCCTGAATGAAGGGAGGTATGGGTTAGGCACCACCGATGATGCCGTATTGACCACTGCATAATCTGCGTAGTTTGGATTTCCCGACTTGAACAGTGCAGCAAAGTCTTGCATCAGTGTGTCATATAAAGAAGTCCTTGTCTGCTGCTTCAACTGGTCTTTCTCCTTGAAAAAATCCAGGTCGACGCTTTCCAAGAACTGAAACTGTCATATTTTAATCAGAGTTTACGAATCAAGAAGCTGTTGTGTCCATACATGGTCCATGTTCATATGCTATATAAAAGTAATCAGCAGACTGAACAAGAGTCAAGTGGAATAACTTACACCGAACAGGTGACCCAAGATCGTGTCCTGGAACCGGAGCGACAACTCGACATATCGAACATACTATCTGTGGTCAAACCTCTCAAAACATCAGGAACCGTCATCTCGACTCACACATTCAGGGAAATAGTTGCCCGGCGAAGGCGGGACGTGACCTGTTGATAGCGTCAGTTCAAAGACATCGCCTCTCCTTGATGAACTTGCCGGTAATCCAGACCTGTACGAATCATCATTAATGATAAATACAACCGAGATGTCGGCGTCCCTCACCTGCATATCTCGTTCTCGATACATCTTCAACTGCACTTCAAGCCAATCAAACTGGAGATTTCCAGGATCATCCTGCTTATGGAAGTCGCAGCCATCGACAGCTAAGGTTGTCAATGTTAGCTCATGTCCAAATACATACAAGTGAATTTCCGTGAGAACCTTTATTTGAGTCGTAAAAATATAGGGTATTCAAGCTGATGACAGCAACCTCATTCGGGATGACCTCCACAGAGTAATAAGCTCCGCGTTGGAACACCTGGAGGTATGGGAATGGTATAAAGATATCCCATATCCTATCAATCACGAGTCAAAAAACATGGATAAGACAAATGAAATCAAGGGATCTAACTTCGAGAATTCATTAGTAATACTGTTCGGACCTACACGTGGCAGACATCTCATCAATATCTTCTTGCAACAAACATAGAATGTTTTGCTCTGTTTCACTCACCTGGTGTCAAAATGTTCTTGATAAGAATAATTCTCTCAGCGCCAAAATGTCTGTCAGAAAGTCATTGCCTTACATGAGCTATATCACCTTTTTAGTTGAAACAATCGTCAGAAAAAGAACCTGAAACTTACGCCAGATGTCATTGTTTCCTGCCAACCAGAGGTCATCTTAGGTCATTGAAGGGAACAACGCTCACGTACCTAGGCTGGGAACAACTGGTATCCCTTTGCTTGAGAATATCTCCCTCATCTTGGCAGCCACAACCCTGTTAAGGCCATATATTTCATCAGGCGTGCGAGGGATCTTGGGATCATTATCGTGTCTTCATCACTCGTCAAACTCAGGCATGGAGGTTGGCGGGATCAAATACCTTGCATTATCTCCAGTCCCTGCATGGTGAGAATTTCCTCGATCAGTTCGAGCGAAAAGATAAGAAAGGTTAAGTAGTACACACAAATGACAAAATCTATCTCCGAAGACCACGTCTTGTCCAAATAATCCAATGTGTGATTGGTGAGGACAAATGGCGAATCGCACTCCCTTGTGAGGCGGTCACGTCAGACGGGCACATCAACTTTTTAATGGAATGCCTCACGAGAATGGTGTGCCATAGTAGCCTGCTTTGTTCTTGGATTTCTTTCCCTTCTCCCTGTGACAAGCAGTCTTCGGGGACGTGTGTGCGAGATAGTAAGGATCGGGATGTATATCTGTTATGTGGAGAAATCGACCGTGGAGTCGCCTGGGCTCTTTTAATAATTATAGATATCAGATCTCCAAACATTTGCAGTAAATTCGACGTACCCTTGACAGGAGTTTGGAGCACAGCCTGCATTGGTGAAGCCAAAACATCGCTCAGGCCAGCTGAAACGATGAGTAGAATCCCAAGCCTCATCATGATGGTCCGGCTGAAGCAGCACGGAGTAACGACTAATAAATGATCTTGAGCTTTGAGCGGTGGCCGAGACATCGCCGCTTTTAGGATCTCCGGTGTAGTCAGGATCAAAAAAATGGTAATTTAAAGTATCATAACCAGTTACAGCGAAGGACACTGAACAGTAGAATATGTACCCACATAGTTGTGGAAGGACAAGATGTCGACAGTCTAATAAAAATACGATGAACGGGTCATAGAGCTTCGTAAAGGTACAGTTGGTTGATATGTACAAGACGATAATGCGCCAAAAATGGATATAATACAAGTAATAACAAGAAGCGCGCGACACGGAACAGGAGAAAAAATCATTTGGTCTTGATGGGCCGTGGACTAGCTGGGCGGTCCACATCAAGATACGAGTTCGTATTTGGTGCGTGCAAAGCGAGAAGGTAGGAGGTGTTATCAGCAGTGTTCAGAACATTGCGAATGGATTTCTCAGCAAGATAACACACCTAAAGATATGACTCAGTGAAACAAAGCGGTAATTGAGTAAAAACTACCCACTCTACCGTATCCTCCGGGCTGTAAAGCGGAACGGCTCCTTGCAATAGCGTTATGAATTACGTCGTAAGAATACCGTTTGCTTGTGGAAAGATTGAGATTGAATATATGCGACGACGAACACTACTCACAGAATGCTTTCAAGCTCAGCTCTATTACGGGGATACAAAAAGAGGTCTGCACCACCAAGATAACGATCGAATGCACGGTAAGAAGCACACCCAGAAACGAGAGTCTCGTTGATGGATGGGTGCTCAGAATCCCAACTGAACCAATTCTCGCTGAAGAAAAAAGGAAGGTATACGTGAACTCGTGGGCTTCTCAAAAAATTCTCCGAATACTGACCTGAAATGAATATGTGCAGTCGCTTCAGGTGAATGAGGACCAAGGAATTTGTCCATATAAAAGGCGGGATGGCGAGTGGCGGAAGTAACTGCGTTTACGGTGGAGGGCGGTAGTTGAAAAGAACAAAGTGGCAACGATTATATATGCCACACTAGGCTCAGAGATTATAGACAAACGTGAGATGTAACGAGTGGAAGATCAAGCTCAAGGTATGTGGTTCGGAATGAAAAGAGAGACGGCGCTCGAGAAACTTTTCTTATCGACTCATATGATTATACAAACGTGCGATGTCACGCCGTAACGTCGGACCTGAGCCACTAATCTAGATCGATCGTTTCGAATTAGGGTCCACTTTCCTTTTGTCCATTACAAGTCCGGGGAATTTCTTTGAGATTGTCTTACCACACTCCGACTCAGCCTTAGCCATGACGATTGGGCTTTTCAACGACGAGCCTCTCTACCGGCCTCCACATCCTGAAGACTCTGCTACTTTTCGTTTTCTAGCTCGGGTTAACGCCATCACTGGGCTATCTTTGAAATCATACCAAGAGCTGTACTCCTGGTCCGCCGCTAACATTGATAGTTTTTGGAGTGCTGTATGGGATGAGACAAGGATCATTGGTCACAAAGGCGATCATGTCGTGGATATTGCCGCTCCTCCGCCACTCAACCCTCTTTGGTTCGCAGTAAAGATCAGTATCACCTTTGCTGTCACTTATATGACACAGGTTTACCGATGCAAAACTCAACTGGGCTGAGAACATGTTGCACTGCCGGTCTGAGAAGTTGGCGTTAATTCAAGCCAGTCCGTTGGAAACCGCTTGGCATTCCGTTGCTTGAGACTGATGATCAACATATAGCGGAACCGACACAAGAGGATCCCACTCCTGAGTTGCGTAAGTGTAGTTATCAGGAATTGTTCGCTTGCACAGCAGACTTGGCATCTGCTCTCCTTCGAAATGGCTTGGGACCCGGTGACCGTGTAGCATCATACTCTTCGAACTGCATAGTGAGTACTTTTTCGGCCCACCTCCGGAAGCTTTCGACAGCTTCATACAATCTTGGTCTACATCGATATCTTGGCGATACTCAACTTGCCTGATCTTAGGAGAACGTGATTGCTTGCTTGGCTACCACAGCAGTTGGTGGAATTTGGGTGAGTGCGGCTGCCGACTTTGGTCCAGAAGGGGTCATTGAACGGTGAGTTATCAATGACATCTAACATGTTTAAATTTCGCTGCATGTTTGCGTCCTCAATCTTACAGATCATTCATACAGGTTAGAACAAGTCGAACCAAAGTTCATCTTCGTCGTCGATGCCGTGGTGTAGGTCTGCCCCTATCGCATGTCTCTTGGCACTTATGGCAGTAAAGTTACAATGCCAAGGTTCACAGGCATATTCCCAAAGTCACGGCATTACTTTCTGGCCTCTCTAAAAGGAAGACAGCTCCATCTAAAGTGATCGTCATACATGCTGTCCCTCAACGAGAAGATCGTGGGGACTGGCTCTCTGATTGGATGCCATGGGACACATTTCTGGCAGAAGGTCGCAGCTGTAAACTCGGACGTACACCTTCCGGAGATATAGAGTGGGTCAGAGGATCCTTCAATGCTCCATTATGGATTCTTTTTAGCAGCGGCACGACGGGTAAACCCAAGTAAGCAGTCCATTCATATCCAAAGCCCCCGTTTATCTATGTTTTATGGTGGCATCAGGCCAATTGTGCATCGTGCAGGAGGTATGCTGTTACAGGCCAAGAAAGAATTTGCTATTTGTGGTGATCTCAAGTCTGAGGACGTGTTCTTCTACTACACTACCACGTGTGTGTCGTTTCCACGTCCTGATCGTTATCTCATGAGAATGTGAAGGGGGTGGATGATGTGGAATTTCCTCGTGAGCGGCCTCAGCTTGGGATCAACTCTTGTGCTATACGACGGTAGCCCTCTGAGGGATCCTGCATACCTCTGGAAACTCGTTGATGACCTTGGTATCACTATATTTGGAACTAGTGCCAAGTATATCGACCATCTCTCGGTACCTTTCTCGAGCGTCACTTTCGCCACTTGACAAATCTGATCCTTATTATGTAGAAAGGGTATCGACCTCGTGAACACCATGACCTTTCGACTTTGCGGCACATCTATTCTACCGGTTCCCCCTTAGCTCCTCACTTGTTTGACTATGTCTACCGTCATATTCGGAAAGACATCCTTCTTGGTTCCATTACAGGTCAGTTAGACGCAATATGAAAGTCATGTGATTGTGGATCAACCATTCTCAAGGTGGTACTGATATATGCTCGCTATTCGCCGGAATGTGTTCTGCACTTCCTGTTTATCGAGGTGAAATACAATGTCGTATGTTGGGAATGGCTGTTGAGAGTTTTTCGCCGACTGGGACTCTTTGTGCACCCGGTGAACAAGGAGAATTGGTGTGCATAAAGCCTTTCCCTTGCATGCCTTTAGGATTTTGGCCCTTGTCCGGCTATGCGTCTAAATCAGTCGTTGACGCTGCAATTATCCGCTATCAACAAGCATATTTCTCGGAGTTTGAGGGCGTTTGGTGTAAGTCATCTCACCTGCTGACTACAGATAAACCTGAAAGCAAACCAGACCACGGCGACCACGTCATCATCACCCCTTCGCGAAGTGGGAATGGAGGAGGACTAATTATGCTTGGCCGCTCTGACGGCGTCTTGTCCGTATCTTGTGTTCCAAATAAAACTTTGCAACATATGGTGCAGAACCGCTGACTGGTTTATAACAGAAACCCAGGAGGCATTCGTTTTGGATCATCAGAACTCTACGATGTTCTAGATTTATGCTTTTCTGGACCAGAGGCGGATTATATTATCTTAGATGCTCTCGCCGTGGGACAGAAGATAGAGAACGGCTTGGACGAACGTGTCATCCTGTTCATCAAATTGCCACCAGATACCGTGCTTTCATCAGACCTCGAGCACAACATAAAGTTAGAAATTCGTAATCGGAGGAGCCCTCGGCATGTGCCCGCCAGGGTTTGTAGCCCACTTTAACAATTTTAGCATGACTCCAACATTAATGCTCGTGGTAGATTATCCAAGTCGACGATATTCCATATACCTTGAATGGAAAGCGTGTGGAAGTCCTTGTCAAGAAGGTGGGATGAACTTGTCATGCTGAACAGGTCGAAATCGAGCTGAACCTCGCCCTTTAGATTATCAACGGTGCTCCCCTTACTAGCGTTAACCCCGCAACGCTGTTGAATCCAGGAAGTCTGTCGTTCTACGCTCAAATAGGGGCCACGTTACGCCTTGAAGTCGCTTAACCCTTAAATATCTTTTGTTTTCTTTATGTTGCACATTCCAGGAATAGATCGGCACACCGAATCTGCATCCGTGATCGTGGCCTGATCGTGCCATGCCTTGAGTGTGTGGCGGTGCACCAAATTCGAGGCCATCGATCATCACACGCCTCGTGTCCCTTATGTAAACCTCGAATATGTTATCGAAAATTTCCCCGAGGCCGTTGCGTGGGCTTCTCTTGCTCGCTGTGACCACCATCCTGAACTGTAGTGTCCCGCGAGCGTGCTGCACCTTGCAACGCTCTCTTCATTGACTTTTTCACGATACTGACTTGCGGCCTGCACGCTGGATTCCCATCGTCTTACTGTTGCTTCGTGTTAACCTCGTGTTTCTGAATCTGGGTGCTTTATCATGCCTTCGAATCCCGCACGAACAACGACACACTCACGACCTCCTTCTCCACCCCGTCGACCCAGAATGCCTTCGATCTTTAACATAGTTAGAGCCAGTGTATATGGTACGGTCATTCCCGTCAATTTGAAGAACAATGGATTAAGGACTTGCAGGGGCTGTTCTCCTTTTTACCATCATTTGCCTGGCAATGGCGGGCCACTTCCAGCACGTCCTCGCTGCGTCTGATCTCAGTGAGTCTTAGAATACCCCCAATCATCAAGCATTCTGAGCCCGTCCTGAAGCTCGTTTCGTCCCCTTCTCTGTCTTTGTCTGTTCAGCTAGTTTATTTATTTTTTCCCTGCTGTGAGCGTTCATATTTTCACATTAAGACATCATTCTGACGTTTGTTGTGTCAGACTCGGGCTCAGCTTGATATTGAGGGGACGCAATCCCATCAACACCAGGATGGAGCTGGCCTCTCTTGGTCTCGCAGGAATCTTCTGGCTTGGTGAGAATTTTTCGTTCTCCACATTACTTTATCTGACTTGCATGTTTCCAGTTTTGGGAATCTTTCTTGTGACCTCGGATTCTCAATCGGCCGACGTAGAATGCTACTCCTCCACATCGGCTACACAGCCTTTGGATGACTCTGCTGCGAGTAGTGAGTCGGATGATATTTTCTTGCTTCCACAGCCTGATTCTTCACAGTTCACACGGAGCAGTATCAGGCCATGTATCGTGTTCTCATGGCGTTCTCAATGTTCAATGCAGTGCTTGGTGCGAAGAGTGATTTCATGTAAACGGTCTATGTCTCAACGAGGACCACAGTCATACTTTTCTTTCTTGGGCTTCTTTTCTTGGCCCTCCGAAAACATAAGGGCGGCGAAAGTCACATGTTGTATGGTCCCGTCACGTCTTGTGCATGGTTCAATCGCTATGAATCAAGTAATGTGAAGCGCGGCAATAGCAAATCGTCAAGTATCTTGCCGCTTACCCTTGCCGCCGAGTCTGGAGGCCGAAAGCGATCCCAAGAAAGGAATCATGGGAGGAGTCCACATGCTAATGGACGGTCCAATGGGAGGTCTGACAGCTCAGAGAAACCTCTTCCCAGCAGGCCCCCAGTGCGGCAAATGTCGGATAATTCTGGGCGATCGACACTCATTGGATCACATACGAGTAATGATTTCGAACGCGGTAATATGCTCAATCCGAATCTGCCCACACTTGGACCAGCTCGCCACCGATGATTGATGTCTGCACTATTTGTGTATAGCGAGATTCTGTTATAGACATCATATGTATATTAAGGTTCAATCCAGTCCATGTACTATGTCCGGTGGAACATTCTGAAGTTGTCAGAACTCTGGATAACAAAAATACGTAAAATAAGAAGTGTACTGCGCGGAAATAAAGTTGCTGCATATGATCGATCGAGATGACATTTCCACGTGCTCGTGCTGTGAAGGAACCAAAGATTTGATGTGGGAATTGTTAAACGCGTTCGTTTTCTTTTTCAACTGTACACCTGACAATAAAAATGACCGTACGCTTTGGAAACTACAGAGCCGGCTTTTATGGTATGTTACTCCAAGCTTTGTGACGAACAGACCCTCTAATATTGTTTATTGACCCTAGTCGTTGTATTCCTACTTTCTGGTCAGTCTTTGAGCATGATCGATGACGGATTTTGTAGGCAAAGATTGATGATGTTGGCAGCAACTGTCTTAGGCCTTGCAGCTCACTTTGCCAACTTGTTCCTCCCAAGGTTACATAGTATGTGCAGCGTTCAGATATATCTCGATGCTGTTCAGCTCAAGGTACTTGTGACAGGCGAATTTACGATTTTTTCTCTTGTTGTACCCTCATTGACACTACTCCTCTTTCTAATCTCGTAACTCCTACTCTTATTCAATGTGTTTGAGCAATTATACTTACGGCGATACAAGGATACAGTGGGCCCAGCCGAGAACAGAAGCTCCCATGCTATTCGTGCTGGCAACATTATGGTTGGGTATGACAGCCAGCTCATATACTATGTTAATCTACTTATACTCAATCTTGGAAAGCTATGGGAGCATGGTCAACGTAGGTTGCTCATTGCTTTTAGCAGATGATAATCGAGTGCCATCTGTTATACAAGTGACATCATTGGAACAGTCCAGTGTGACGGTTTGGCTGGTCAACTCACTGCGACAAGAAATGGAGGCAGTGAGTTATTTCCAACCGGTCAAAAGTACCTTTCTAATCAGGGATCATATCATAGTGTCGGCACAAGCGTTCTGCCATGAGATGAAGGTGATTCAGGCATTCTCGTGGGCGCTTTTTGGTATAAACGTGTTGGCTCTCTACATCCTTTTCCGTTTGGTAAGTCTGGCACAAATGTTTGGAAGGTTCGATATTTGGCAAGAGCCTATACGTGGTGAGCTCGTTGATGGAAGTTCTACTGCATGAGTTTATTCAAACTTTGACGCAGAGCTTCCGTGGTTTGGAGAAGCTCCAGGTTTTTATAACACCAGCACCCAACATGGACCCATGATGCAGTACCCGGGAGGATACGTATATGGTCAGCAACCCATGAATGCAACGCATCAACCTGGTCAGACCATTGTAATTCAGCCTGGAGTGAACGGGCAACCGGCCACAGTCACCACTGTCCCTATGCGATGAAATGACCCCTAACAGCCCGATTCAAACGATATCCATCTGATGATTCAGTGATTTAATTGATATTATGTCGGATGCCTTCACACTTTTACATACACGTTTATCCCTGTTGACTTCCTCTCCTCATTTACGTTTTGATGCGCGTGCGGGAAACGTGCCTTACCTCGTTGCACTATCGATAAAAGGGTATTAGACCCATGTCTAACAATATAGCTTTCTCTCTGAGCTCAACACAATGCCGCTTTTTAGTGATCATCCCTTCCGTTCCATCGCCACAGGTCAGTTCGCAAACAATGAAGAATTTTCCAGGACCGACTTCTCATTTGGACAGCCATTGGAGCTCTCGTCATCGGTCATTTCGTAACGAAACTAACGGCCTCCTTTCGTAAGATGCCGCCCAGTTGCATTGAGTCATCTGACGCAGGGTTGCAGATGCATTTCACCTTACACAGACGTCGGTCGCCATGCTTGCTATTGCTTCGATGATGTTTCTGTTGGTTCTTCCACTACCACCTGAAATCCTAGCTAAATGAGGCGAAAGTGTCACAATGCATCACAGGCGCCAAGGACAGCTTTTATCGCAAACACAGGAGGAAATGGTCTTGGTTTGCGGATTTGGATTGTTCTGGATAGGTGGGCCGTTTAGAAACCCATATTGAGCAAATAAAGCTCATATCAGAAGCCGCGTTACTGGCCTGGCGTTCGATGTCACATCGTGCCGTCGATCCAGCCACAGGAGGGGAGCTGACCTTCACTTCGACGTCACCCGTCGCAGGCAAACAGGATATAGGCTATGCTGGATCAATACCATTCCCATGTTCGAAAGACGATCTTCATTGTGTCGTCGAGGATTGGTTCTACTAGACGGTCTGGCGAGCGCCAGAGTATGATTATTTACCAAGTATTAAGCGCTGGTCGCCTGCATCATACAGTAGAAAATCCTCAGAGAGTCTTTAGAAAGAATGATGAAACAGAAATAGTGAGTTGAGCGCTGAGAGTGCGGTGCTGAAACGTTCAGGAGAGAAAAAGAGCGCCCTCTAAATCATCACCCCTGCCCCGGGTCACGAGCCAACTTTCTGTCCCTTGTTATCGTCTTCATCTCTTTCTTCACCAATATCCTGCACTAGCTACTCTCACTATGATAAGTCTTCTAGGCCTTTTGGAAATCAAAGACTGACAAATAACCTCTCTATACGCAAATCCCAGCAAGCGTCGAATTGAAACTGATGTCATGAAGATGTCTTTACCAATTTTACCTCTCTCGGTGCCCTATCTCATTCTCTTACAGGCTCATGTCCGATTATGAAGTCTCCTTGGTCAATGATAGCATGCAGGAGTTCTACGTTCGTTTCTTTGGCCCCTCTGAGAGTGCGCCCAACGTCCTATGGCTCCTTGTCGCATCAGTTGCTCACGTCTCTTTCAGCTCCATTCCAAGGCGGTGTTTGGAAGATTCATGTTGAGCTTCCGGATCAATACCCATACAAATCACCCAGTATTGGATTCATGAATAAAATATTTCACCCTAATATCGATGAATTGTGCGTAGCCATTGTCTTGCACGAGCTTTAATGTCTTATAGTCGTGTAGAAGTGGTTCGGTGTGCTTAGACGTGATCAACCAGACATGGTCACCCATGTTCGGTGAGCGTCGATCGGTCTACGCCCACAAAACGATCTGATTAAGGATGGACACAGATATGATCAATATTTTTGAGGTTTTCCTTCCACAACTGCTGCGCTATCCTAACCCAAACGATCCTCTGAATGGTGAAGCTGCCGCGCTTCTTATGCGCCACCCAAAGGAGTACGAAAGCAAGGTGAAAGGTATGAGGATTTATGCTGAATCAGCCAGTTGTCATAGCTGGTAATTACAACAGAGTATGTTCAAAGATATGCTACAAAGGAGGCTGCGGATGCGTCGACGGATGGGAACGACGAGGAAGATCAAGATGAAGAGATGAGTGACATGGGAAGCATCAGCGACGACGAGTGATTTTTCACAATGATTTTTTCATTTGACTGTTTCTTGCCCACTCACTGTATTTCTCCTCATCATCGTTCAGGTTACACGAAGCCTACCAATGTGTTATATATCCTACATCACTCGTTGTCCTACTACAGCCGTCATAGGACTTATCCTTGTACTCTTGCATAACTTTTGCTTTTTCCTTTCTTGTGTTGCCCCTGTTCTACGTCTGGATCATCCTTTACCTGTAGTTCCTGTACCATTCTCACCTGACAAAGACATACTCAGGCACGATTCCAAACCTTGGAAACATCAATGGTCAATCAATACATGTATTTCAGCCTGGCGTGGCATCATCTGTGCTTTGTATTGAAGGCACAAAGACTTCTATTTTCTTCCGGGTATCTGCAGCAGCCTAAGCAGGACACAGGCCGTCAATCGTGTGAAGCGCTCAACTAAACAAGTCAGTACCTTTATGAGTTGATCAATCTGCGTCTTTACGCTGTCCATCGTAGACGACTTTGTCTTGCTTTCCTTTAAAAGTTCTTCTTTTTGTTGCAAAAGCTCTTTTCTCTTGAGGTCAAGCCTAATGCATGGGGTGAGAGGTCGCTTAATGACGTGATAGAAATTTGCGGCATACCGTTGGCGTTCCGCGAGTTCGAAACTTAGACGGTTGAGCATGAGTTGATGTTCGTCTGAAAGGACATCTTCTGTGCGGGCTTCTTCTGGCGCCAACAGCTTGAATTCCTCGAGGCTATAGAGTGGGACATCCTGGTAGATGGAGCTACAAACACACTTTCCAGCGATGGACAAAAAGTGTTCAGTTCGACACTCACGCAAACTGTCGACATTTTTCGATTTCGCGCTCAAGATGGCGCTTCTCGTACAAAAGATTCTGGAGGCCGAGATGGGACTGATCCATCTCCTGCCTTGCTTCAGAAGTAGCCTCTTTCCGTATGCGTGTGGCGGTATTACTTGCACGATGGAGAGCCTTGAGACGGCCCATTAGGGCCATAGCACGGATATGCATGGCAGCGACGTCTTGCGGGAGGTGATTTGGAGAGACAAGGTCGCGTAGTTTGTCGAAGACGTCGTCCGTGGAGGGTGGGATGCCATGGTCGGACGAGAGCATGGCGTTGGTTATTGTAAGAACGGGCGGGCCGGGCCCGGGTCGATCACTTACTGTCAGCACCCCACCTGCCTCCCCGACTGATTCAAGTTTCAACTGGTTCTCCATCTCTGCCTCTCCTTCATCCTCTCCTTCACCCGCCATGACTCGCAACCGCTCTCTTTCTGGCACCATCCCCTCCATGGAGACCTCACACGATGAGCTCAAGGACAACACCGTTATCGTCGGTCAGTTGCCAACCCAACGTTATCGCCGCGCGTTTTCTCACTCCCTTTTCTAGTACTCGGTGCCTCTGGCGATCTTGCAAAGAAAAAGGCAAGCTATCCATCCCTTTGGCATTCCACAAACCTCTTCTAATCGACATCCTCACAACAGACTCTTCCGGCACTTTTCGGATTGTTTTGCCAAGGCTTCCTTCCCCGAGATGTGAAAATCGTGGGTTATGCTCGTACAAAGATGGATCTCGAGGAATTCCACAAGCGTACAACCTCATACATCAAGAATACAGATAACGACCCCGAGATGGCTGAAAAAATCGAGCAGTTCAAAGCTCTTTCTACTTATGTCTCGGGCAGTTACGATGAGGGTTCAGCGTTCGACAACCTCAACAAGCATCTTGAGGAAATTGAGTCGAAATACCAGTCAAAGGAGTGCAACCGCATCTTTTACCTTGCTCTTCCTCCCAGTGTCTTCATTTCGGTGGCCAAAAACCTGAAGGAGCACTGCTACGTCACCAGGGGAGGTGTCAATCGCATCATTGTCGAAAAGCCCTTTGGAAAAGACCTTGATTCTGCCAGAGAGCTTTTGGGCGCTCTTAAACAGTATTGGTCTGAGGATGAGACATTCCGTATCGACCATTATCTTGGGAAAGAGATGGTTAAGAACCTACTTGTTTTACGTTTCGCTAATGTCGCAATGGGAGCGGCCTGGGACAAGAATTCTATCAGTAACGTCCAGATCACGTTCAAAGAGCCATTCGGTACAGAGGGTCGCGGCGGTTACTTTGATGAGTTTGGTATCATCCGCGACATTCTCCAGAATCGTCAGTACACACCTGCCTGATAATGTCGTCGTCGCTCACCTCGCGCAGATTTACTACAGGTGCTCAGTATCTTGACCATGGAACGTCCCGTCTCCTTCGCTGCTGAGGATATCCGCGACGAAAAGGTCATAAATACATTTCCTCATCGTTGCTGCCTATCTGATCGTAAAAAACGATCATAGGTCAAAGTCCTGCGGTGTATTCCTCCCATTGAACGCAAGGATACCCTTCTCGGGCAGTATGTTGCTGCAAATGGCAAGCCCGGATACCTTGATGATGAGACTGTTCCTCATCAATCTGTTTGCCCTACCTTCGCTGCGACGACATTGTGGATTAACAACCCCCGATGGGAGGGTGTTCCGTTCATCTTGAAAGCTGGAAAGGGTGAATTCGTCAAGCCCTTGAGCTGACTCATCTTCTTGACTAAATTCATTTCTTCACTTAGCTCTCAACGAAGCCAAAGTGGAGGTCAGAATCCAGTTCAAGGATGTTACTCAGGGTATCTTCAAGGACATTGCTCGCAACGAACTAGTTATCCGTATTCAGCCCTCCGAGGCAGTCTACCTGAAGCTCAACGCGAAGACACCTGGCCTTTATACACGCGCCATCCCAACCGAGATGGACCTCACATACAAGCGGAGGTTCACTGAGTCCAAGATTCCCGAAGCATACGAGGCCCTTATCCTTGACGCTCTCAAAGGCGACCATTCCAACTTTGTGCGCAACGATGAACTTGATGTCGCCTGGAAGGTGCGTAACATATTACTGGTGCCATGCTTGATTAACTCTATTGTGGCCAGATTTTTACGCCCATCCTGCACTGGATTGATGGCCTGAGTGGACAACGCCCTCGTCCCGTTTCTTATCCTTACGGTTCTCGTGGACCCAAAGAACTTGATGCTTTCGTTGAGAAATACGGTTTCAGGCGTGCAGCTGATTCCTAGTGAGTTTATAACGCCTCTTTCAAATCCAAGCAGAACTGACACTGTTCAAGTACCTGGCCCGTGACGAACCTCGCATCTCTATAATTAATATCTTGCGATTGTTTATTTTCCCAAAGAAACAAATCAATGTATCATCATCGAGCAATCCATGTAATATCCGAGTATACTTCTGTTAAACTTGAATTACATAAAACAGGGTCAACTTGTTTCCAGAAGGTCAAAGAAAGAACTGTCTATAAGTACAGGAACAGGCTTCCATCATTCCATCAGGAACGCATCGTCGCCTCAATCCTGGGGTCGATCACGGTGTCCTGTCAGGTTCTAAGGAGGCCGAGCTTTCATTTGGACACAGAACCAGACGTTTTGAACACCGGGGAGAAGGGTATATTGACAGTTTAACGTAGTATGACATCGGCCATCGGTCTGAGACATGCTATGGAGCGTAAACGGGCTGACCTGGGTTAGAGATGAGACGGCGAGTGGTACCTTTGTGATCGAACTTGCCTCTATATGTCCTTCCATTAGGGTCAAGTACTGTTTTGAGTTTCTCTGCGGCGGTACGGATGCCATCTCTACAGTCCGCAAGTGCTCTCCATGAACCAGAAACTGTCCAGCACTCGGAGCAGGCTCGAGAAGCAGTATCAAAGGTTTCAAGTTCGAGCTGGTTGCGCTTGTGAAGCGCGACGCATATGTCTACAAGACGATTGAGACCAATAGACCAAGAATGTATTCCTGCTGCGGGATTGGTGGTGGTATCTGTGACAAGGAAAGACGAAGAGAGGCCCAGACACTGTCGAAGCACGCGCTGATCGAGCGTCTGAGATTCACGAGTGGACTGTGCGATGACCTGCACAACAAATGTAGCAAAATCCGTGGGCTTCTGGCAACGAGATCGACGATGCTGCAAGACGCGCAGAAGTATGATCAACTCACAAGCGGGTCCGTTGTTGCCGCGGTTGGACTCTCTGATAAAGCACCGGTGGGCACCGTGAAGGACGACGCGAAGGAATCGCAAGATGGCAATGGAGGCATTGAATAGAAGAATTACATTGGTGCAATGGAAAGAAGAGATCGGCATCTGCCGGCCACATCTGCCTCCGGAATTGTGGGACAAGTCCGACATGGCCTCTTTCCTCCAGCGAATCCTCGAGGTCCTCACACCCCCGCCTCACATCAATCCCCCAGAATACGACGGCCTCCAATTCAAGTGGGGCGTCTTCGTCTTCCGGCCTGCTTGTGAGTGCTCCATTTTTGTTGTGAGGCAATCATTTACATTTTTGGCTCAGTGTTCCAACTCGAGCTGTACCTGCTAACTGGTATCGTTATCTATCTCGCGTCTACATACTTGGGAATATATAGGAACAAGTCCAAGGCCAACAGATGGCATGTAATGTTCTGTGACACGCGTGCAGGAACTAATGTCTATGTCTGCAAGGTTCAACGCGTACCTACCTCTGCTCGAAAAACAGTTCTCGAGACCGCTTGGAAAGAACCGTCTGACTCAGGACGGATCCTCTGACTTCTATACCTTCTCTACGGGACGTCGCAATGTCGCCTCTCTCCACACCGTCTACACCCTCAAGCCACGTCACGATCTCTTCCAATACATCTACCACTTTGCATGGACTTTTATTGATCTGCACTACCGTCCGAAGGATGATGTGACTCTTGACTTTAAGCTTGCTCCTGGAGCTTTACCCCACGACTTTGTCTGGGCTGTTGTCGCGAAGGACGAGTTCTTGTCCATTAAGCAAGACCGATGGGACCTGGTATGCTCATTTGTTGGCTTGGACATTGATCTAGTGCTAATACTATCTGCAGACATTCACAAAGACCTCTGAGAATCCTGCCCTTCCTTCTTCGCTTTCTGTCATGTCGGGTAGATGTCTCACTTTGTTAGAATTCACCGGTCCGATATTGATCGTTCATAGAGTTTGCTGATATTACCGACAACCTCCTCAAACCTGCTCTCGTCGCTGCTCTGAACAATCCCAAAGTGCTGCCTTATTTTCGCTCGTTATCTGTTCGTCACGAGTTTCCTCGCGTCGATAGTATCTCGTCCTCACGGACAACCTTTACGTAGGTCACCGATCAGCCCCGCCAACGCCCTGAAAGTCCTCTTCCTCTCAATAAGCGCCAAAAGCACGTCGTTCTGAGCCTT
This sequence comes from Termitomyces sp. T70a, assembly GCA_017657195.1. Taxonomy (NCBI): domain Eukaryota; kingdom Fungi; phylum Basidiomycota; class Agaricomycetes; order Agaricales; family Lyophyllaceae; genus Termitomyces; species Termitomyces sp. T70a. The sequence goes on from JAGGAT010000004.1 coordinate 163,711, forward strand.
GCCCTGCCCAGCCGGGTTGAGGATACTGCCGACCTAGTTTCTGCGATTTTCCCATTCATTGACTCTCTCCATACCATCAACCTTCGTCCAGAGACCAAAACTAAACTCAAGAAGGTCAGGGACGAGCTGGACAAGAGTCTTAGAGCAGACGCGGATAAGGAAAAGAAAGAGGAGGTGCTTGCGTCCTCCTCGATTGACATATTTTCAATGGTTTGACCTTTTGTCCCAGGAACAACAAGCCGCTGAAGATAAGAAGGCAGCAAAACGCAGACTGGAAAAGGAAAAGATTGCCAAACTACCTGCAGCGGAGCAACAAAAGGTTTTGGTTTCGGTTTTTTCATGCAACTATTCCTCTAACCCAAGTGATTCCAGCACATGGAAAAGGAACGCAAGCGTATGTTGCGCAAGTCGCAAGGCAAGGTCATCCGTAAATGATCAAATTGCATTCTCGGAATATTTAATCAATTTGATTTGTGATAATTTAATGGTTTACATTATTGCATGCTGTGATGTTGGAAAGTGCCGATTATAGAATACATGTACATGACAAAAATCTCAAGGAGAGACAGGTGATATCGATTCGTCTTCTGTATCGGGTAGATCGAGGGGCGGAGACTTGTTTTCCCCTAGATCCTCTTCCATTTCATTCACACTAACGTCAGGTATACTCTGGGGTGTGCCCTGTTTTGAACCTTCATCCGAAGGCTGTGGCTGCGAAGCCGCCGCAGCGAAAACTCCCCATCTTGCTCCCCAACTTGTAAAGAAACGCAGCAGCCACATGGGTTTGATACCAGGGTGCTGCACCACATCCTCATCCTCATCCTCCTCCTGTAACCCCAGGTACGGCATACCCGGTTCCTCCTCTTCTGCCTCGCTCTCCGTGCGACCAAGGTGATCAACCAGCCTTTCCTTGCCATCAAGCGTCCACTGCAACCGATTGAATTTCCCATGGGCACCGTGGACACCCGGAGGAAGACGCCGCCCGCCCGTCCCAAAGACCTTTTCGCGGAGCGCAAAGACTTTTTGTCTGGAAGGCATGGCGGCGTGCCAGAGGTCTTGCACGCGGAACTGTTCCGCCTCGTAGCGAAGTGTGTTTGTGGCCTGTGACGTCTTGTCTGCTTTAGCGTTCTCGACGTCGATATTGGAGATCACTTGGGCGTGCGTGTCGAGCTCGGAGATGAAGGGCGCGTGGGTGGTGTAGTCTTCCCGCAGTTGCGAGTTGGTGGTGGATAGCGTGCTGGTGAGGACTTGGAGACATGCGATGACGTTTTGGAGATGTTGCTCGCGTCTTGACATTATAAGGAGCTGACCGGCCAGTTCGACGTCCACTCGCATGTGCTCAGTATGCATGACACGCATGCCTCGTAAGGAGCTAATGTCGTGAAAGCTCCTCCGCCTGAGTGAAAAGGAATGAGAAAAGGTATATATAGTGGAAAGGATGGACACTTACCTCTGTTGAATCTCTTTCAGCTTTAACGAACCTTCATCTTCCTGCGACGACTCATACCCATCCGAATCCTCAGACGCCGATGTACTGGCACCTACAATACTGGCCCTCCTCCGTCGTCTAGATCGCACACACCTGTTTAGATCCAGTCTCTCTCTGAAGAGTTCTCGGGCACTAAGAGGGTCGGCCCAAGTGGATATTCGATTGTGAGGCTTTCGGTCGCCCCATGGCCGTTTTTGGTTGAACTCGGTGACTTTGCGCTCGTATTCGGAAGTTGGGAGAGACGAGTTTTCAAGGGATCGCGCGTTTTGGATTAGGGAAAAGGGAGTAGGCCTTAAATCGTCTAGAAAGAAGTTGGTAACCTCGCAAATAAAAGTGATGAGAGATCTTGGGTACCTATGGGAGAAGTTTGGCCACTGCTAAGTAAGTCATCGTCATCTGGCTCGCCGTCCACTCTATGGAGAACTTGTCATCGATAAGAAAACACAGAACGTGAGGTGCTCTCACCCCGAAAAAACCATTGGTGCCAATATAGGAGATAATGTCATTGATTTACCCCGCGACATTTCTGGGCGTGAAGTGGCTAGGGCATCGACCTGAGTTGAGCTATTATCACCTCTCAAGTCAAGACTCGCATTGCCCCTCTTCTTATGCAGCCTTGGTAGGATTCAGCGCCAAGTGTCAGGAATCGAACTTGATAGACCTACTTGGTCCAGGAGCCAAGTTTCTTCTGCACCTTTTCGCCCCACATACCTCTGAAGCTCGCTTGTTGAATGACTGTATCACTCTCTTCCTCGGTTTCCGACTTGGCCAAGACACCAACAGAATCATCAACATCGCCATCACTCAACGCCCACCTATCCCTCTTTTTATCCGCAGGAGGCGACCCACAGACCTTTTCCTTTTCTTGCTCTGCTTCCCACTCTCTCAGTTTGACAATGGAATTGACCTGTCCACTCCACAATGCCCTAACACTCAAGCCAACACTGCCATCCTTCTCCTTCTCCTTCCCACTCCCATATCCATATCCCAAGCCAACACTCAATAAATCCGCATCATCCCCCCTCCTCCGTATCGCCTTTTTGCCTTTGCCCTTGCCCTTGCCCTTTGGATCAATAGATGTCACCAGCAACCCCAAATCACACGTCGGCTCCATCAGAGTACCCGCACCCGTCGCGCCCGACGCACCAGGCCCAACAGGCAACCCAAGGCCACTCGCAAAGCTGCCGATGCCACTCAAAATCTGACCCCCGCTGGAGCTCACGCCAGTGCCTACACCGCCAAGCGACTCCTTTTCCCTCTCTCGGTCTTTCGCATCGCGATGATCGCCGCCGACGATCCCGATTCCACTCCCGCCGCCCTCGCCGCCACTAGTCGCGCCGCGTTCTGCGCTAGGAGACCCAGCGTCGGCATCGCTGTCTATCCCCGCGCGTAGTTTCTCGCGTATGGCGCGTCGTACGCGTCCGCCGCCCACGCGTGAGTCGGCTGTGCCTCCCTTGCCGTCGTACGCTAGACCGATGGCGTCGACGAGCTCACGCGTGAGTACGGTTTGTGGGGGTGATGGAGGAGAGGTGGATGTGGCGGGGGCTGAGGAGCCAGAGGTAGAGGGTGTTAATGACGGTAGGGAGGTGGGAATGAGGTAGTGTAGGGAGGGAGGAATTATGTGTGTCCCGCCTTGAATGTTGCCGGAGGTAGGGTGGGAATGCGTGGAGAGGGTATCTTGGTGTGGAGAGGAAATGGTGGTGGGATTAGTCGTTTGAAAAAATGCTGTAAGGGCACGCATGAAAAGATGGGGTTGAAGAAACGGGTCTTTGGGAAGGAGCTGGGGCACTGGTTAGATAGGGAAAACAGAAGAGACTGTGGAGTTACATTGGAGTAACCTATTGCGGCAAGTTTGTTTCTGACAGAGAGGACGAGGCTGATGAGAGCGGAGACGAACATAGGATCGGCTATTCGTTCCATTGGCTAAGGAAGGTTGAACGAAAAGACTAGCGTGAACGGGGAGATTCACACCTCTAGACCAACACACGGCTGGCCAATGTCAAGAATCCAACGGCGGATACCATCTACAGTTTCGTCACACAAGAGGCCGTCTAGATGGGGACAGATGATCTGTGATTTTGGGAAGACGCCGTACATGCCAAATAGAGAAAGGCCGGCCTGAATAAGCTTGACAAGTTCGAGAACGGTGGCAATGAACGCCGAGTTGTCAGGCTTAGCCTTTTGCTTGGGCCGGGAGTCTGGAAGGCCTGGACCCATGGCTGGTTTAGACACGGAGCTTGAGGATGTAGCGGAGTTTTCGGAAGTATATTTGACAAAGTTGTGGACAGAGGAAGACTGAGAGTGGGAGTGAGAGCGGGACTTGATGAGGGGAGCGAGGGAGTCTGTTGGGCCGGCGATCGACTGGGGCATGTGGTAGGTGGAGATGAAGCGGGATTTTGTTGCGTCACTAGACGAACGGATGAGATGGGAGAGGAGGTGGAGAGACGAGATGGGACCTTGGATCCTCGAGGGTCAGTGCACTGCGGCCAGAGCAGCCCATTCTGAGGAGGTTGATGTTTGTGTAGAGCTGATCGCGGACGGCGAGAAAGTTGCCATCGGGGATGAGAACGATGGTGTAGTCGGAGCGAAAGTGGGCGAGAGACGTGGCCATGAGGACGCCGGCATGGGTCTGGCAGAGTGAGAGAGGGCGTGGGAGGAAAGAAGAGACGCACTAGCTTTGGACGGGCGCCGTCGCGGCAGAGGTGGGCGAGGGCCTTGTCCCACTCGGCCTCGGCAAGGGCAGGGGAGAGGTCTGAGTGGGGCCGGATGGAAAAGACAGAGACCTGTGCACGTGTCAGCGAGGAAGAGGGACTCGTGGTCGACGTGCCTTGTGTGCGGGGTCGCCGGTGTAGACGAGGAGGACGGCAGGGGCCCTGCTGCGCTCGAGGAGCCTGCGGGGATGAGCTCGCGGGCAACAGTGGCGCACGACTCACCATTTCTCGACCGCATACATCTGGTACCCATCCACCGCCAGCGACGCGTCCACGACCTCGAAGCGGAGCGGGATCCCGAGCGAGCGGGCCGGGTCGCCGCGGTGTGTCGCAGGGACGAGCAGCTGCGACGGCGGCGGGCGGCGGGCCGGCGTGGGCGGGTGGTGTCGCGGGCGGGGCGGGCTGAGCATGGCGGGATGACGCGAGGAGTGCACGTGCGTCTCGATCGCCGTTCGGCGCACGTGGCCGATCGCTTGAGCGCTCACCGCAGTGTCTCGATCGCTCTCAGCCATGGCCAGCACCGGCTCCGATCCCTCCATCCCGCAAGTCCCCCGCGAGCCCGATGCTGGGCCATCATCGCACGCCGGTCCCTCAAATACCCCGTCTCCCCCGCCAGCCCCTCCCATGCATCTTTCTCTCCTCCCTCTTCTACGTTGTCCCGTCTGCCACGCCCCTCTCCACGCCCCAACGACCCTCCGCTGTGGCCATTCCGTCTGCGCCCATCATCTCCGTCCCCGTCTGCCCCACTGCCCCGTCCCCCGCTGTTCCCTTCCACACGCCCCTTCCCATCCAATCATCCCTCCCGCCTCCTCTGTCGCATACCACCCCGCCCCATCCTCCTCGTCCTCGTCCATCCTCCCACTCCCAGAACGCGTCGACGTCACCCTCAGCAAGGTCCTCGATCTCATCGCCCGCGTCCAGCCAGACCCCGCCATCCCGACCAACTCGGAAGACTCTCCCAATGTTCAGCCGATCTCCCCTGCTTCTTCTTACTCTCGCCGTCGCCCTAGATCCGCGGACGAAGCCAATCGCCCCCGGAAACGTCGGAGACATCGCCCACCAACTTGCGACACCGACGACGGCCCCGATCTTCTCTCACATCTTGTCGCTGCCAGCGCTCGTCAGCGCTCCGTCCGTCACGACCAACCTCTGTCCCCTCCATCCCCTCCACCGGCCGCATCTGACCTTTTCGAAAAGAATCTCCTCGCCGAGCTCACTTGTGAGATCTGCTTCACTCTCTTCTACGATCCCATAACAACCCCATGTCAACACGCAAGTCTCCCATCTTTTCATCTTGTCCTTCATTTCTCAGTATCGTCAACAGACTTTTTGCACAAGATGTCTCCACCGCGCCCTCGATCACGGTGCTACTTGCCCTCTTTGTCGTCAAGACCTCCCTGGCTTCCTCTATTTTCAAGAGCATCCCCAAAATCAGGTCATACTATCTCTTCGTACGTATCTCTTTCCTTTTCCGTCTGTATTTTCACATTGCCCCCAGTTCTCAAGGCCTTTCCTGCTCTCTATCGAGAACGAGGTGAAACAATCGAAGCCGAGGAGCGCGATGCACGCCTTGACACTCCTATATTCGTTTGCCAGCTCTCCTTTCCCGGTATGCCAACTCTTCTTCATTTTTTCGAGCCGAGGTATTCTCTTCCTTGATCTCTAGTTACCGCCTGACCCCAGTTCTCAGGTATCGCCTCATGCTCCGCCGATGCCTCGAATCCCCCAATCCCTCCTTTGGTATGGTCATGCCTTCCAAAGGCGGTTTGTCACCCCATTTAGACTATGGCACGATGCTTGAGATTCGAAGTGTGCAAATGCAGCCCGATGGCCGCAGTTATGTCGAAACATGGGGCACTTACCGATTCAGAATCCTTGAAGTGGGAACTCTTGACGGCTATATGGTTGGCCGCATCGAACGGTAAGTTTTTTCTCTGCAGTGTTTGTTTCGCTCAATCGAGATTCTTAGTATCGATGACTACCTGGAAGACTTGACAGAGCGTCCTGTCCCGGCAATTATCCCTCCTTCCACGGCAATCATCGATCCTCCAGAGGCTAGATCATCCACACAGGAGGCAACTCAGGTCCAAGATGCGTCCCAGGAGGTCACCGAGGCCGAACTAGCTACACACCAAGATGTCTCTACTTCCACCACAACTCCTGCACCTTCACGTAATGCTTCTCCTACTCCACCTCCGATCCTCCTTGCAACTATCAATCCGTCCAATTCTGCCTTGATGGCACAATGCCGCTCCTTTCTCGATGAACTTCAGCGTGGCACGGCCCCGTGGATTGTGCAGCGCCTAGCCAGCACATATGGTGACATGCCCACTGACGCATCCTCCTTCTCATACTGGGTTGCATCCATTCTCCCTATCGACGATCACGAAAAGGCAAAGCTCCTCCCGATCCGAAGCCCCAGGTTGAGGCTGCTGTTGGTGGTACACTGGATCGAGCAACTAAACAACAATTGGTACAACGTCTTTTATTTTACTAGAGTGGTGACAAGAGGCCTTTTGCTGATTGGAATCCTCTTTTTCTTTTGGCCGATTCTTTCCGTGCATCTTGCCGACTTTATCAGGTGGTTCTCGAGCGGGTGTGGTATCGTATGACTACCCCATAACGATGCGCGCAATCGCGCCGCGCGCGACAAAATTTGGCGATTACTTGGGAGCAAGGCAGCGAGCGAGGCGATTGTGGCTTGTGGGTGGCATTTCTGGATCTTTTTCATATCTTTTGCTGTCTCACACTCCTATTCTCAATCTTGCTCATATACAATATGCATTTTTCCATGTCTACTCTATAAACATTGTCTATTAGATTGTCGCACTTTCTTGACGTGATCGAGTGATGGCATCGGACACACCTCTATATGGCGGCTCATCATCGATGTGACCGTAATTAATGTCCGATTGACGCCTATTGTAACGGAGCTCGGTGACGTGACTTCTAATCGGGTTACAGTGCGCCACAGACAGGTATTATGATAATACAGAGTTCAAATTCCGTATACGGTCTGTAGAGGCGTCAGCGGCTCGATATTGCCAAAATCAGCAAACAGAGGCCGTTCCAGAGTGTGCTTCAAAAGCTCCTCCTGCATGCACACACCCTCGTCGCATCTCAGTAAATTTATGTCATTGTACCCCCCCTCCGCCTCGATTTCTTCCACGTCGTCAGTGTGGTATCCACGATAACACGTGCCGTCTCCAACCTGCACAAGACGCGCGCGCGCGTCCTCTTCTTGCCCTATCAGACTGACAAACCTCTCGACGCGCCTGCAGCACCCAGCCGTCGCATACAAATTCCCCCGGAGCCAGATGTACTGGTGATTATTGAACACGTGGGGGATGATACACGCGCCGTGAGTGTTTCGCGCGTCGGTGTAGGAAGCGTGGCAGCGCACGCAGTGGCGCGGGGTGGTGTCGGAGAGTTGGAGGGCTCTAAATGTCGGGAGGCGGGAGACTGCCGCTGCGGCTTGGAGGAGGGCAGTTATGGCCTGGAGATCCCCGGACGTGGTGCTGGGCTGGAGGAGGAGACTGAGGATGTCGTCGCGCGTGGGAAGGGGGCTGGTCACGGCGGCTTTGTATATTTTGGAGAGGGTAAGACTTGGGGATGCGGTGCTGGGAGCGAGGCAGTAAACCATTTTGTCTTGAAGGTAATTCGGCTCGGTGGCAAAGACATTTTTATACGTCCTGCCGACTTCCTCGGTCGAGCCATTGTGGTGAACATGGTAGGAATTCGTCTTTGTCTCCTTTGCGACAGAGGCCAATGCTCGTATAACATGAAACAATTATTATTTATTTTGACAATGTCTGTCGATATGGCCCTCGTCTGCAACAACTCGAGAGCCTTTGTCGATGGCCACTCCAAGGGTCCGGAAGTCACCTTGTCACATACAAGAGGCACCATCTACGCGAAGTATGTGCTTCTGATCCTATCTCCATTTTGAAAGAGGCCAAAACGAGCGCATTCAGAGAATTTCGGCGGGATCAGCATTTGTATTGAGAGTGTAGAAACCCTCCTCCTGCAGGGTCGTGAGGCTACACCTCACCTTGGCTTACCTATCAAAGAGATCCTTGTTTACCGGTCTCGTTTATATTGATGCGGCTCTAAAGATAATTCATGTTGACCTGAGTGCGCGGTGGGGATGTTTCCATGTGACTAACTGTTGTTGGCATATTATGCGTCCATCACTTTTACATACTTGCAGACTTTGTTTCTTCTTATCCGACTTCATCAGAACATTGACATTCCCTTGAGCGTCCGAGCGAAGAGAAACCGTTTCATTCATTATGCAGGCGGAAGTGCAGCAGCTAGTTGAGATGGTGAGCTTGCCCTCATGGTGTATGAGTCTGTCCCACACGCTGAAACGCGCGGATCGCACGAGGGGGCGACCCTCGCTCAGGCTCGGGCGGCACTTCGTCAGTACAAAGATGTAATGCAGGCAGCGGAGAGAATCTTTGAAGGCGCCTTTGACAGCGTGTCGGACGACCAGGATAGTCCAATGGCGTCAGCCAGTGAATCGAAGCGCACACGTCCTGCAGTGCGTTATAACCAACTTGTATACGCTGACTAGAGGTTTACGCGTGCAACTACATAGACTCCAAACGATGAAGATGAGGATATGGATTCGGATGATGCTTCAGAGGATGACGATGGTACATGCCTTTGGTTCCATTGTTCAATGTCCCCAGTCCCAACTTGACGATGATTCTTCACAGAAGCGGACTACATCGACTACGATTCTGACTTTGAGGTTCGGCCGTCTGGCGGCCAGACAATAGTAGATGTCGATCCATATGCTGGTACGGATCTGCCGTTGACGACACAATCTGCCGCTCTTTAATGCTTTCGTAGGCATATTCTTCTCCAAGGATCGAAAAGAAGAAGTAATCGAAGTGGAGGAGCAGCCAGAGGTCGTTCACGTTCCTGGTTCCATGGGGAAACAAGTCAAGCTCATGACTCAAGGAGAATGGATGAAAGGCTGCCCGGAGGGTGGAGAGCAAAGTTTCTTGTTTAGTCTCTATTCTCGGTTGATTGAGGGGGAATGCGCTTGCCCTCACTGTGGAGTCTCAGTGAAGCGTAATAAGTACGACTTTTTTGCCCTCTATGTAAGTTCGCTAGCCTTAATAGCCATCCTGCTAACCATCAACGCCACCCTCAGCCCGACTTCCCGACGTACATAGAGCAACTACGAAAGGTAGTCGGACAGACATGCAGAGCATGCAATTCCAACTTTTGCTTGGCCTGTGGTGAATCGTTGGCTGGTGACAAAGGCAAACGTCCTGAAGCCGGCGAACAAGACGCCTTGTTCCATTGCTCGAATTTACAAGGTGTTATCCTTGGCATCGGTCTTTCAATGCTCGAACAATCATTTATTGAGCAGATTCACGAACCTCGAGAGATCAAGGAGCTGAACTCAAGGACGCCTAAACGCCGAAAGACCGACCCAGTATCTTCTTTCGACCTTGATGACGAAGATATTGCGTATTATGGGACATTACCGGGAACAAAGAAGAAACAGGTTGGAGGTGTTGGATATGCAGGCGATGTGAAGGAAGATGTGAGTGGTCCATCAGCTTCCCTTGAGTCGATTGGCTGACATTGGCAGAACACGGGACAACTGGAAGCACAGGCGATGCAACATTCCAAAGATGAAAAGATCGGGAAGCTTTTGAGTGAAATTCGTGTCTATCTTCCGAATATCCATCGTGACGGAGGTGGTCAGACAAGCGACTATTTGGTGCATCCGACCGCCTTGGCTCATCTTCGGAGACGGTTCAATTTTATCTGCAGTACACTTCTCAGAAACGACTCTCTTGCTGACATGTCTGATCGTTCGGTTCTCTACTTTGAGCTACTGCATTGGCTGGAGGTAAGAATCTGGTTCTCATGCCCTTCATGCCGAGTCTCGTTCACATCCGCCACTGTAGACCATTTCAGGTCACGAGGCCCTTGCGAGCATGATGGCTATGCCTATCATGGTTGTCGTATCTGTCAAGAGCGTGACGGTGAAGAAGTCTCCAACTCAATCAAATTCCAGTATTCGCGAGCGTAAGATCGTGTATGAGGGAAGTTCAAGTCCACGTGAGCTACTGGAGGGCATTGCCATCCAGGCTCAAGCAGCTTTGAAAGGTCTTGAGGGCACTAAACCCCAGGAAGCTTCTCAGGCAGAGCTGACGGAGGAGCAAAAGCGGATGACTGTGGATCTCAAGGGGAAAGCGAAGGAACAGACACAGGAACTTTCTGATGAAAATCAAAAACTACTTGAGTTCTGCAATCGTATCCTGACTACTGCAAACGCAATTGACCGGTCGTTGCGCGAAACCAAGGGTGATGCATTTGTTGAGCGCCTCCACGCTTCCCTGCCAAAACTTTTCACTTCCTCATCCTCATCTACCCCGTTCCAAATCGACGCTGGTACAACGGAGGAGAGCGCACAGAAGGCTTATGTAGAGTGGGCGTCGCGAGTGAGATTCAAATATTGTGATTTGACTATTCCGGCCACGAACGGAGAGGAGGATGCGCTACCGCATTACAAGTTCTACTTTAACAACGAAGCTCGCATGTTGGCCAGTTCTGATATCCCGAAACGATCCCTCGCAATTGCCAAGGAGGTAAAATCGTGTTTGCTCGTCATAGTTCGCCTGAAACCAACGACATATATAGCTCGCTATTCTCACAACCAATCTGCCCGTAGCTTGGAATTCATCTATCTTCCTGCGAGTGGACGAAACTCGGGTCGATGTCATCAAGGCTTTGATCACTGGCCCAGAAGACACTCCGTACGTCTTTCTACGAATTATGACAAACGTTTACCGTTTACCGACACATCTTTCAAGTTACTATAATGGATGGTATATTCCTATTTCTGTTACGTAGTTGTTCACCTCAGACAAAACTCTCAGCTACCTCTTCGACATCTTCTTGGGATCGACTTACAACCAATCGCCGCCAAACGTCAAGTATATGACAGTGAGTTTTTGAATACATGAAACTATCAAAGACCAACGGACGGTGTTCTTAGACGAATGGCGGAAAATACCGATTTAACCCTAATCTTTATGCTGTGACGATTCATGCTTTCTTCGTGCTTGTAACACTGTTACTAACTAATAAGCTAGGACGGAAAGGTCTGCTTGTCTTTGCTGGGAACATGGAGTGGCCCGGGTTGGGTTGCTGGAAGGTCTACACTGCTGCAAGTATGTTTTTCAGATATATGCCCTTCCCACTATTCTAATGCTTCTAGCGAAGGTCCTCATATCCATACAATCAATGATACTCTGCGAAGAACCATATTTGAATGAACCTGGTTGGGCCAATCAAGGTGGTTCTTCGGCATCTCGTGCATGTGAGTAAACTTCCAAAGCTTCGATCATCATTTTTGAATCTATGGATAGATTCCGCTAATGTACGTCGTATGGTCGTAAAAACTGCGGTAAGTACTCATTCAGCACCTTCTACACCTGTAACTTGAATCTCTTCAGATGCTGGGCAACTTGAGGGCTCCTCCTGAACCATTTGGCGATATCATTCGCACCCACTTTCGCCTGAAAGCTCGATCGATAGTCGCACAACTTGACAAATGGCTCTCAGAAGATGATGGCAAGTCAACGACACATGACGGAGGGGGATATGGAGCGTCCGGAAAGATTGAGCCTGGCGGTAGTACTAACGGACTGAACAGAGATGTGGAAGAGATGAAAGCCCTTTTGGCAAAATTAGAAACTGGGACACCTTTGTAGTTTTGTGCAAGATTGGTTTTTTTTCGCTCTAATAACATCAAATCAAATCCGCGAGATGTGAAGATTAGAAGATGGTCCACATATTTTCTCTTCGGTATATATATATGTAGGTTTCTAATAGGTATTGTATTACATTCGTTATGATACGACATCTTCACTTTGCAAGGGGTTGTATGGCCTGCGCATGCTGTTTCAGTGGATATACAGAGGAGAAATGAGGACGGTATACCTTTTTCGTCATTTCGTAGAATCGCCTCTGCCCGGCGAAAAGGATGGCTGCTGTTAAGACGCTCTGCAAGAGCTTACTGCCAACACCCTTGTATAAACCTCCAATACCCTCTTCCTTCAGTATCGTAAGCAAACCATCGATCGTGGACTTGTATTTGAGGGCGCTTGCTTGACCGGCTTGAAGTCTGCTCTTTATGACACTGATATTTCGTTTAAAGGTCACTAAAGACCTCAAGTCAATGAGGGAAAGACTCACATGTAGGGGTACGTAGAACCAGTCGCCACTGAAAGGAAACATTAGTCAAAAGACGGGCAAAGTAGAAACGCACTCCAGAAGTACCTAATTTAGACAGCGCGCCCAAGAAGAAGAAGTCCCAGTCAGAGAGAATTGCTACAACAGACGCAGCTGCTCCTGCTGCTCGAAGTTTCTTTGTACGGCTTGCAATCAACATATTTTTCAATTGCTCAAAGACAGTGTATTGGAGCACTGGGTTAATGACCAGGACCAGTGCAGGGCCAATGCCACGCCAAAACGCCCTAGATAACATGAACGAATAAGAACATAAATGAATTATCGGGAGTAACTGACTGGATGCCACCCTTGGCAATGATGTTCTTGCAAGTCTGAATGAAACTAAGCTTGCGCGCCGCGACGGGTTGCCCGCTCGATTGATCGAGAGTGCGGACTGCTTGCGACGTCTGTACTACCCAAATTGGATTGCTGATGATTGTGGTAGCCGAACCTGAGCTCTCCTGTGAGTTTAACAGTGACAATGATGCTGGAGGCCACAGACCAGCAATCAAACCCGCCAAGATTGACTCGAGTGCGGACAAGCCTTTGCCGCCTTGACGCGACTTGAGAATGATTCCACGCGATCGTTCGTAGAAGTAGTAATAAACGCTTAAAACTCTTAAGTTTGCACATATGAAATGTTTGCTAGGATGACGCACCCGTTCGTAACCGAGATACCCAATAAGCTGGAGTCCAATCCACTATACAGCCCGAGGACACCCTCGCGTTTAATGGTGTCAAGGAGGATTCGGTAGAAGGACTGGAAGGAGATTCAGGACTAGATTCATTCCAGTGAGGTCAGATAGAACCTTATTGTCGTTCTTCGTCTCGACAGCCGCTCGGGTGGAGAGAAAGATGAGAGGGCTGGCGAACACAGACATTAGAACTGGATCCGACAGGCAAACATGTGGCGAAAGCTCGCTTACTATGTTGCAGTCATTGCGACAATACCGCCTGCAACGCCGGCGACGGCGTGGATGGCTGAGTCGCTCATGGTGTATGAAGAGGATGGGAGGGGAAACCGGGGTAATTTGAGAAAGGACGGGCATTTTCAATATTTGGCATCCGGAAGTTGCAGAAGTGTCGAAATGGCGGGCAATCACATGCCAGATCACTTCGGAAGACCGTGAACAGGAGTTAATCTTACCCAGTGATTGAACCGGCCGATTGCATATACAATACTCATTCTATTACAAGAGGGCAAAGACAACATTGATGTGTTTGGAGATAACCATCTGAGTGCTGAGTCAACAAAATTATAAACGTGACACTGATAAGTACTTCACTGCACTTTTAATGTCGTGTTGACTTGGACTTCATCTTATTGAGTAAATGAATGCTCTGTCTATTGCTCTGTCCGATGGCGCCTGCCTTATTGATTCTTCGGGTTCAGAACCAGACTTAAAAACGGTGTTGCTCAAACGATTATCCAATTATTACGCTCATTTGGGTAATGAACGTCAAGTCCGCGAGACCTCCTTGGAAGACCTTCAGCTTTTGACGGCCAGGGAAGCGCTTGTTGTTGTCACAAGGGTTCAGGAAATCATTGGCGTAGAGGAACAGCCCGGTGTCGACCAACCACCGTTGATTGGAACGCGAGATCTGCGGGAATTAAGCACATTGCTCTCTATAGTCTTCCGATGGGGCATTGAGCCTCTATATGCAAGAGTTTTACTCGCATGGAAAGACACGACGTCCGTGATCAACTCACAGAGGGTTGTCCATTCGACTGTACCTTCTGAAGATTACGCCTCAATCTCTTCTCTGACTTCCGGCTTGCTCCGTCTTGTGTTTCCTGATGGGTTCCAAGGAAGAGTACCGCAAACTCTTATGACAACAACAATCCTCGAGAAACATTCGATGGATCTTCTAAAACCATGTATATTGTTGGGGTGGCTTCCAAAGTCACTTACCTCTGATCTTTATCCCGTTTTTGATGCTGCTCGACCGATGACAATGCGTTTCTTGAATTAGTGCGCGTTTACCCGGCGTTACCAGCTCACCTCTTCTAACACATTAATGCAGTCTGACACCTTTCCAAACGATCACTGCGCTCGGGGGCATCTTGTCATCCAACCCGCGTCCGCTGCCATACATGCGGAAACTGTGTGTTCAACTATTAGGACAGCAGTTATTGAGGCCACAAGGTGTACGGAGCCTATGCGCCGCTGTATTTGGAGAGAACGATTCCCCGGCTGACGAATCTTCTATCGAAAAATTGCAACACATCACTCGCGTTTTCCTAACAGTTCCTGTCAACACGGGACCAGAGGTTCGTCCACAATCACAAGGAATCTCTTGAGAAATCTGAGTTCTATGTAGGAATTTTTCAGGCAAGTGATTCCGAAGATCGTTGCCTTGTTAGCTCCTCAAGAATCTGCAACAAACAAGCGTGCAGCAGCTTTTGTCATTTCTCGAATGTTGTCTGTAGATAACAAGTCTGAAAATCAAGACCTTATCTCGAAAATCACGCGTACAATCCTCCTCCGCCCATTTTCGGCTGATGAAGGTGGCGAGGCATTTGATGCAACCTATTCCATATCCTCAGCTCTGAAAACGCTGATAACTCTTGTGTCCAATGCGGACCCCTCACCAACTTTGATCTCTGCCCTACTGTCACCTGTTGTACCGACGCTGTATTCTCTTCTTTATCATATGGACCGTGTCAAGACGGTAGATCCTTCCCTTAGGGAAACCCTGCGAGGTTTGATAATTACTTGGGGGAAGATCATTTCCAATGCCGATGGCGTTCATATCTTATGGCCAATTCTACAAAGTGATGAAGTCAAGTGGACGATCGACCTTGAGGGTAACATCGATAAGGCCAATAAGTCAGTGTGTTGCAGCTTTCTAGTATTTATCACTCATGTGTTCTGGACAAAGGTCTGCAACACCCAAACCGCTGTCCATCCTCACGCCGGAAGATCTCAAGGATAGCGCAGAGAATGAATACAGTATTGACTCAAATATCCTCGGCTTATATCCTGACCCTACACATTATGTGCAACTTCTAAAAGCGATTGACCGTGCCGACATCTCTTCGGATCTCTTTGTGAGATTACTCGAGGCATATCGTGATCGTAACGATAATCAGGATGAAGATCCCACCAGGTAATTGGGCTTTTCTGGCTTTTCTGTGTGAATGCGAGGAGACCGTCAATTAATTGACTTTTTCAGGGCTCTACTCTATCTACAAGTCATTATGCAGATGCAAGCACAATTGACTGACGGAAAGTCTTCGGCCAACATTCTATGCAAACCGACGCATTTGCTGTCCTTTATCAAGCATGTGCTTGAGCCCACAACGTCGACATCTCACAAACGAGATGAACAGCATCAAAACAATGATGTACGCGTCAACTTACAAATTGTTGTACCTCAAGACGAGGAGCTTTTTCAAGGAGATAGTGATGACGACACTCCAGGAGCTGAGGCTACCAATTTTGACAGTGAGATGATGGAGACATCAGTAAACCTTCTGCTTTCAATTTTTGAAGGTACGTACATATCACCTCTTTCTGTTTAGGAAATGAACTTACGTGACACAGCCAATGAAGATCTCTCTGCTCGTACAACTCCTATCTTGAATGACATTTTCTCTCTCCTCGAACCTCTCGCTCGGGGCGGCTCTGAGGTAGTGCGGCCGCTTGCCAGGGAAGCGAGGATGGTTATGACCGCACGATTAGCATCTACCTCTTCAGGAAAGTATCCATCGCGGAATCAGAACGAGGAAAGCGCTCAGGATATATATCAAAAAGCTCTGAAGCTCCTCCAGGATCCAATCCTTCCTGTTCGTGCCCATGGACTACTTCTGCTCAGGCAACTTGTCACCCCATCATTGCCGAATTTGAATGATCCAAAGCTTAATGATGATGCTCTGGTTCCTGCAATAATGTCAATTTTCCTGCAATCTGTTCAGGATGATGATTCTTATGTGTTCCTCAATGCCGTGCAAGGCCTTGCTGCGATGGTGGATAGGTTCGGAAAAGAAGTCCTGAGAGCGCTGGTCAGAGATTATGCTGACGGGATAGATGGCCTCAAAGCTTCAACTCTGACTCAACGCGACTTGGACACCAGGATACGCGTCGGAGAAGCCCTTGCATCAGTGATAAGGAGATGTGGTGAAGCGTTGAGTTTATATGGTAAGTGCTTTCTTCGATCTTTATTCCTGCTTTTTTTCATAACTTCAACAAAGTGGATATCCTAGTCCCTCCCCTCTTACAAGTTTTACGTTCGCGATATAGTCCCACTGCTTTGCGCACATCCTCGTTATCCTTGCTCTCGGACTGTGAAAGTACAAGTCCATTGTCCATGCTACCTTACGTGACAGATCTTGCCAGTACCATGCTCGATCTATTACAGCTCGAGATTGTACCTACCCATTCAATCTCAAAAGATAGCGAGAAGCAGTCGCCTTCCTTGGATACAGAGCCCTTATCGACCAATCCGAAGTTGCCTCCTCTTCGGCGCAGTGCGTTGCACTTCCTCGCGCGGATGATACGCGAGACGACAAAACTTATTTATGAGTCTTCTTTCGGGACATCTCTTTTCTCGGATGACTTTTTAAGAAGAGCAAAAACAACATTAGGATATGTCGCTTCAGTCGACAGTGATAATATCGTTCGAGTCATGGCGAGAGAGGCGGCAGGGGACCTTGATCAATTGTACAAGGCAATGGTGGGCTTGTAAGCCCTGAAAGGGTAGAAACCATAAGCAGCAAACTTTCAAGCATTACTACTATTAATTTGACAGTAATATTGTTCTCTCTGGTCGTGATGGGGGGAACTGCAGATATTAAACGAACTTTATTTTTATGCTGGATTTGAAAGGGATCAAGTGTCTACCCCGTATCTGTCTCAGGCGCGGTAGTCTTTGCACAGCTGAGTCAATTGTAAGGTAAAGTTAATCACTGTTGGTTCTGCGTCCGAAGACATAAATTGCATTGCAGACCAAGGGTTGAATCTCCAGCCGATGGTCTGTGTAGCACGAACCTCGAAGACTATGCTTAGTTTGTGATGCTTGAAAATGGGATGAAGCGCGCTCAAGGGTTGGGAACTGCATTGGAGGTTGTGCCAACAACCCTACTGATCTCGTCCACACGCTCTCTAAATGTTTTCCATTTCGAACTGCCGACGTGAATATATGGCGAGTGATCTTGTGCGCCGTCTGTCGAGGCGTTCAGCTTCAGGAAGGGATTGGAGATGGCAGAGTAGTATGCCATGTGTAGCGCTTTGAAAATCTGCACAAGCTCAAAGATGAAGAGGAGACACTGAAGAAACTCTGGCTGACCATCACAACCTCCACGTCTTTCACAACCGAGTCTGAGAGAGCCAGCGCGACAACAATCTTGACTTTCAGAGGTGTTATATAGCCATACACTGCGACGTCTTCCATAGCATACAAAAGCCCAAGGTAGGAATCCGTAACTTTACCCCCTGCAGTGACTACAAGGTGCTTGTGTTTTGAAAAGACTGGATTGAAATTGAAAATTCCTCCTCACCTCTTTCTTCAATAACATCTAAACTCGTGTGTGCGATATAGTGATACTTGATGGAATGCTCATCCTGCTTCGCAAAAGTCCGTATGAGTATTGGATGATTCTGAGGTGAGATGAATGCAACCGCATTCAGGCGAAGGTTAGGAGACATCAAAATGGCTCGATGGATTCAGGGGATCAAATATTGTAATTATGTACATCCAAACATGGTATCAGCAGACCACATTCTCTGTAAATTTTTCTTTTCTCCGGAATAAAATTGCTAGTCTGGTATGTAGATGATGACGATCTACATGTCAACAAAATCCTTCTTTTTCGGAAATTATGTTGAGACAAAAAGTTCCGTTAATTTTCCTTGCGCTAGCGAGAGCATTCAGTGAAAGTAGTAAGTCATTCAAGTTGCAGCAGTCGCTCCAACGGAAAGATTGCTAACGCCATCTGTAACCTCCTCGAGGATAGTCCCACTCTCGACGAGTTTGGTAATCTACAAAAAGTTGGACAAGCAGATCACGAACTAGGTACAGGAATCTTACCTTTCCGATTGCTATCGTGCGACCTGAGGGTGAGAAAGTAAGGCTGGGAAACGAAAATTTAATAGAGTACATGCCCTCGTCACGTAGAGTAAAGCGACCGAGTTGGGGATAATCAATAAATCTCTCGACACAGACAGGTGCAGCAGTTTCTATGAGTGCGACGATCTTTTGACCTGTTTTTCAAGAGCAATTAGAATATGAACATTGATTTGTTGATACCATACTAGCCTTTTTTAGCAAATTGTGGAGGTTTCCTAGACTTGCGACCTGTAGCCTTGTCGTAATAGTGTAAAAGGGCCTAGACCTCTGACATCAGCATCAATGGGACAAATACTGAGAGGCAAGGACATACGGGCAATGTAACCTCTTCTGACAGTGTGTGTATATGCATCACTGCAGAGTAACCAGCACAGATAATATTCTTGTGCTCGAGGATGGCGAGTTGAGCCTCGAAATGACGAACAGCATGAATAGGTTTAGAAGGGCTTGTCAAAACGAATCCAGGACTAATATCTTCGTCTTCGACACCACGTAGACGAACACGGACATTATCACCACAGAGCGCTTTTGGCACCTCGGACTCTACCTCGTTATAAATTGCAGCAACCTCAACCTCATCCTTGTTAGGCATCAGAAGAAGGTGATCGCCTCTGCGCAGAAGACCTGATTCGACTTTTCCAACAACAACAGTGCCCATATCCTTGTACTTCTCAGAGATGGGCATCATGAGAGGTCCGTTTATTCTGCGGTCAACCATCGGCATGATGTCAAGATGCTCAAGGAACGAAGGCCCACTGAAGGAAACATGCAACGTCAACAACAATCGTCATTGGAAGATTCCAGCACAATGAACTTACTCCCACCAAGGGCACACATTCTTGGGTGCGCGATCTTTCAGGTTAACACCCTTGTACGCAGATATGGGAAGGAAAGTGACATCTGTCTTTGGGTTGAACCCAGCCGCTTTGACGAACGGTGTCAGTTTCTCCTTTATCTCATCGTATCGAGCCTTCTCCCACCCAACCGTAGAGTCATCCATCTTGTTGATGACAATGACAACCCTGGAAACACCAGCCGTCTTTACCAACATGATGTGTTCTCTCGTTTGTCCGCCCTTTTCAAAGCCAGTTTCAAACTCTCCCTTACGGGCTGAGATGACGAGAACGGCAACATCAGCCTGAGCCGCACCGGAGATCATGGAGGGGACGAAAGTCTTGTGTCCAGGAGCGTCGAGAATAGTATATCTGCGCTTATCAGTTTCGAAGTAGGCCCGGCCCACTTCTACTGTTTTACCCTTGTTCCTTTCTTGTGGCGTAGAGTCAAGGGCCCAGCTGAGGTACCAGGATTCACGCCCAAGCTCTTTGGCTTCCCGTTCATATTTTTCCATGGTGCGTTTATCCACCATACCCGTGATATATAGCAGGTTTCCACCCATCGTGCTCTTCCCAGCATCGACATGACCAATAAAAACGATATTGAGATGTTCCTTGACTACGACGGTAGATGAGATGGAGAGCCATAAAGTTGTGAGAATCGGACATTACCCTGGCCATACAGATCGTCAAGAACAGTCTGGTCTGCTACAGCTTCTACTTCCTTCGCGATGGCTGCTGTATCAGTTTTAGACTTTTGAGTTGAAAACGTCTTCGAGGGCACAGGAGTCGGTGTGGAAGGTTTGGATGTAGTTGCTGGTGTAGGTGTAGATGCAAGGACGGTAGTTTTTTTCACCTCATTCTTGGATGACTCTGGAGCAGTAGCCGGAGTGGCAGGAGCGGGAGTAGGCTTTGTACCGCCGATGTTGAGGGAGATGGTGGGCGGCGGCGGAGGAGCCTCAGTCTGTTCTGGGCGATCTATTGGGGGAGGAGCAGACTGCTCTTGAGGGATGGTGAATCGTTTTCCAGGGACGAATTCAAAGGCACCAGCGTTAAGCTTGCTCATGATCAAGGTGGTAGATGATGGATGAGAAGCAAAATTGTTCAAATCTTTTATCGTTCTTATCCGGCCCCGATATAATATATGATTCAGAACTGATCCTGTGAAGACGTGCAGCAGCAGTTTCCACGAATCACTAGTCAGCTGTCGCCTTCATGGTCAGTAATGACCTGGGTCTGCTTTGAGAAATTATCTATGATTCTAATTGATTCTAATCCTTTTTGATGAGCGAGTGTGATCATCAATTTAGCTGTCTTGATCACGCACGCACTTCCTCGTAGTAAACCCACCATGTCCCCCGGACATGAACAATACCTGGCTGTTCTCAAGGCTTCGTATGACTACAAACCTCAGTCAGAAGATGAGATAGCTATCACTGAGGACCAAATTCTGTTCCTGAAGGAACGGGTTGATGATGAGTACGTCCCTACTTCCGTGCCCCCCATATTTCGGCATCGATTTACTGTCACAGTTGGTGGAAGGTCAAGGTTAAGGGGGATCCACAAGATGACAATGCTCCTGTTGGACTCGTTCCGGCTGCCTACGTCGAACAGGTCTGCCACGCATGCGTACCATGTTACAATAATATTCATTCATCGTTGTTCTTAGGCTGAACATACTTCCAAAGTCAAAGTTCTGTACGAATATGAAGCCGCTGCTGATGGAGAATTATCTGTTCAAGAGGACGAGATTTTGCTCGTCTTCGAGACAGAGGATTGGATACTAGCCCAAAGCGAAAAGGAAGGAGGGAAAGCGGGATTCGTTCCTGGCAATTACGTCGAACCTTACATTGAAGAGACTGTAGAGTCTTCACATCGGATTGTTGTACCTCCCTCAGTACGTCAAGGCGGCTTTCCCTTGCATGTCACTTATTCTCCTTAGGCCCCACGCCCTGTTAGTACCTATGTTGACCCTGCCGATCGCGTCGCTGCTGCGAAAGTAACGGCAGATGGAATCACGACTTGGTCTGTGTCAGAGGTTGACAAGAAGGGCAAGAAGAAGAAGGGAACATTAGGAGTAGGCAATGGTGCTGTTTTCTTCGCTAGCGAATCTGACAAGGTATGTTCTACACTCTTCATCTAGAGCCTTTGCCACCACGCCGCCGACAGACTCCTGTACAAAAGTGGCAAACTGCGGATGTACAGAAGGTATCAAACGAAAAGACTAAGCATGTCAACATTGAAATCGGCGGCACAACCCCAGTAACCCTTCATTACCACGTCGGGTCAAAAGACAACGCCGAAGAAATCATTGCAAAGTTGAACTCATCTAAAGCACTCTCTGCTCCGCAACTCTTTGCTCATGATGACACGTCGCAAGAACATACATCTGTCCGTAAAAGTGCTTCTGTCCACTTTTCAAATAGCTCTCCTGTGATTATTCCATCTCGCGATGACGCCGGGACATCTTCAGAGCCTGAAGAGGATGAGGAGCCCCATGCGAACGGGATCAATGAAAACGACCGCTCCACACATAGTAATGCTGATGATGGGGAGGCCGGTGCGGCTTTGTATGACTTCGTCGCCGATGGTGATGATGAGTTATCGGTATCGGAAGGCGAACATCTCATTATCCTTGAAAAAGATGGAGATGAGTGGTGGAAGTGTCGCAATTCTAGAGGGAAGGAAGGTGTTGTGCCCGCTTCCTATATCGAGGTATTCCACCTCTTTTTGTTTATCTCGTCTTACTAACTTGATGTAGCTATCTGCATCTGCCGCCTCCACTTCCACTACGACGGCAGCGAGAGCACCTACTCCGCCGCCCTCTCCACCTCCTGAAGAAGAGGAAGATGCAGGTGCAGCGGCCGAGGCAGAGCGGCAACGAGTTGAATCAGAACGCGCAGCCAAAGAGCAAAGAGAACAAGAGAGACTGAGAGCAGAGCAAGCCAAGAAGAAGGCGGATGCTCGAAGACGAGCCAACGAGGCAGCTGAAGCTGCGGAGCTTGAGCGTAGGCGACGTATGGAGGCAGCCTCTCGAGTATCATCACCTCCAGTCGCGTAAGCAATTGATTTTTCCAAAACTGTCGGTAGTAACGCGTTTTCACCTCGACAGTGAGCAGAAGAAGACTACAAGCCAAAATAAGCCGAGCTCCAGCTTGGGTAGGCCATCGGGCGAGATCAATCGTCAGTACAATACATTATAGTATCTTTCTTTAGTGAAGTCACATTTATTAGGACCTTCTCCGGATCAAACACGAATTTGGCACGACCGTACGGGTCAGTTCCGTGTCGAAGCTGCTTTTGTAGGCTTCAGCAATGGCAAACTCAGGCTACACAAGGTGAATGGAGTTATTGTGGAGGTACCCTCTGAGAAGATGTCTCTCGAAGACATGAAACATATTGAGCGTCTTATGAGTAAGAAATCACGACCACCAGAGACCAGACAAGTGTCGGAGGATGATATACCACTTGCACTTTCTCGACCAGGGCAGACTGCGTCACGGTCTGCCCCGCCCAAAGCTGCTCCGAAGATTGACTGGTTCGATTTCTTCCTATCTGCAGGATGCGATTTGGACGATTGCACTCGATACGCTGCTGCATTTGAGAAGGACAAACTTGATGAAACTCTAATACAAGACATAACAGACGAGACTATGCGCTTGTTGGGTGTACGAGAAGGTGATATCATCCGGATAAAGAAAGCCATTGAAAAGCGAAAACCAACGGATAACCTTTACAAACAAAGCGCGTACATACAGGAACAGGTCCTTCGTGATGAAGAATTAGCACGGAAGCTACAGGCACAAGAGTCAGGAGCGCGAGCACCAGCCCCAAATCTATTTGCGGCTGGTCCGGGAGGTGTGCTGAAGACTCAAACTCGTCGTGGTCGACCCGTTCCTAGTAAAAGTATGCCTCCCGCGGCTGTTGATCTAAACGCGATTTCAGCGATATCGACAACAACCGATGCCATACAGCGGACGTCGTCCCCACAGGTTTCAACACCTACAAGCGCGCCAGCGTCATCTGCCACCCCCAATGCTCCTCCTCGTTCCAACTCCACAGCACCAATAGTAAGTGGCTTTGACGATGACGCTTGGACAAATCGTCCTAGCTCGACGAAACCTCTCGTTGGAACCCCCGCCCCGCGTGCTCCTTCTGCTCCACCTGCGCAACCACCGGTCGCTACCCCAACGGTTGCAACTTCTGCTTCCGCAGCAGCTCCACCTGCGACTATTCCCGCTTCTTCATCGACGCCAATGACAGCTCCACCTCCAACAACGTCTAGCCACAACCTTGCAAATACGACAGAAGATGATGTTTTCAGGAAACTTGCTCAATATGGGGAGATGCGAAAACAAGTAACTCCAGTTCAGCTCCCTCCGGCGTCGCCTCCTGTTGCAATTCCTCCTAGCTTTCAAGGGGGTCTCGGTATGGGCTCTTCACCGACCCCAATGGGCCAGCTTCTACAGGCGCCTCTAGTTAGCCCTCCGCAACAAGCAGCACCTTACAATGGCCCCCGTGGCCCATTTGCACCAGTTCCTGCGAATCAGACCTTATTACAACCTTTGATACCCACGCAAACTGGTTTCACTGGCATGATCCCAACCCGAGCACCGTCTTCTGTTTCTCCATTTTCAAACAACATCTCGCCTTCCTTCTTGAACTCACAACCTACTGGATTTTCCCCTGCACATCCTTTGATGTCTCAGCCAACTGGCATGACCCTCAATAGTTTTGGTGCTATGCAACCTTCGAGCCCAATCGCTCCCCTACAGAACCGTGCGTAAATGTCTGTGTACCTTCTATACGCATCTCACATCGCGCAGAATTTACAGGATTTAATCCCAATCTCGGCCAATCTCCGTTTAACAATCGTTCATTCAACAACACCCCTCCCCCTGTTCCGCCACTCCCCAATACTTCGTCTATGGCTAATACTTCACCCGCTAATGTTTTTGCTCAAATGAAGTCCGGCACGTTTGCGGCTGAACATACCGCCAACGTGCAAACACCACCTTGTATGTTAACTGTTTGCCTGTTGTTCAACAGAAACTTGACTAAAACTGCAATAGTTATTAATGCACAGCCTCTTAGCTGGAATCAGCCATACCAGGGAGCATTTCAGGGTTTCCAGCGTTGATCTTTATGTCATCGAACTCTCTCCTTAATTACAATCCATATACTGGATGACAGTACAATGCATAAATAAATGTATTACAATGTCCATGTCATGGCGAATCCTCTATCATTCCTTGAACATATCCTACCCGGAGGAAATATGTTCTTAAAGATTGTCGTATCTCTGGGGGTACGTCCCGCGATAATAGATCGGTTGCAAGAGGATATATGGCCGGCAAATATCTCGAGAACTGGAAAAGTAATCATTATTCGGGCAAAATCAATAAAAAATTCCGTGCGCTTACTGCCTTGTCATCGAACTGGCAAAAACCTTCTAGAATTTCGGATATCACAGGTGTCCATGCGGCAATATTTTTGCTCTGGGTATCTGGTCGGAGCTTATTAAAATCTTGAAGGACACCCAGCCCTAGTCTTTACTTTCAAATGAGCTGTATTCAAGGAAGCATTGAAGCTGGACGAACGGCAACAAGCGCTCTGCTATCTGGGGACGCGCAGCTTGATGTTCTGGTCTAGGATCATAATACATCTGAAGAAGTATGTGAACCAGAGTAGCAGCACTGCTTGATTCCTGTTTTAACAGATTCGGCAGATGTTTCATGAAGCCTTTTAGAAACAGGAAACGTCAGTATTCCTAATTTGAAAGTGTCATGGTCAGACGTACCAACTTTCCAGAGGCCAGTCCGTAGCTCCTTGTCATCATTGAACATGCGCGCGAACTGATAACTATGGTCTAAGACACCCATCAAACGCAACAGTTGTTCTGGAGGTATCGTTGTGTAGACCTTGGTATTGCGGAGAAGGTCGTTCGTTGTTTCAATGAGTAACAACTGCAGTACACATTTCACGATAATTTGTTTGAAGATACGGCGGCGTTCCACGAGTGATGATCGTGCATCCGACTTCAGTTGCTCGCTATGAGGCAAAAGAGGTGCGGGCAGAATAGTTTGACCATTGTAATCTATAAAAACCAGTTAGAATATAACGTGAAGATGAAGAGTAGACCAACCCGTACCTTCTGCAACTTCCGCTGAGTTGTCATCGATCTCCACACGAAGGTTTTCGTCAAACAATTGATGAGGAGTTGTTGTCCTGAAAAGCTTAACAAAAGTCGTTGTGACTCGTTCCCAACGCATGGAACTCAATTTGGTGACATTGTTTTCCAGCAGCTGTTGCAGACATGAGGTTCCTATTCTTGCCAAAGTATCATTCTCTGTGGAACATTAGCTTCCGGTGCGATATGACCACAGAAAAAGGACCTTGGCAAATGCAGACACAAAGCAAGTCAAGCAAGCCGTCTAAAAATCGTTCGAGGATGTCAAAATAGAAGGTATACAGATCGATGAGATCCCTCAGTGCCTGTATCATTGTGGTAGAAAGCCAAACACTCATATCCTCTTGTGTACTGAATCGCGAGAGATCATGACTTGACTTCAGGACGGCAAAGATGGGAAAGAGGAGTTCTTGGCAAACAGTGTCCCAGAACTCAACGGGATAGGTAGACCCATAGGTTTTCAACGTGGTAAAGAGAGAGTCAAGGGCCCTGAATCATAACCAGTTCATCTGATATCCGCGAAGCGAGAAACGATACACATACAATCTCCGGACTTCAAGGTCTTCTCCATTCATGATGATATCATAGAAACCAAATAGTACAGGGAACCAGAATTTGATTATGGCGTCGTCCATTGGAGAAGCACTATCGTTTGCAAGATTAGTTAGAGAGCAATCTGGGCACTTGAGCATGACAGGGATGACATCCCGCAACATAGCGATAGCAAGAAGGCTAATTTTTTGATACTTGCTGACTTTGCAAAATTCAGTGACACAAACAGTAAGGTCTGCAAATGCGCCATGTCGAACAATGGCAGGGAAATGTGCTTTGTTTAAACGAGTCACAATCTCGAACGCAGAACTGGCAATACGTTCTGTAGCTATGTTGAGAGCAATCATGGTAATGGAGAAGTTTGGAACGAACCTGTCAGAACCTTGGATGCGGCGGAGAATACGCCAAACATTGTCCGCCAGCCAGAACGCATGTTCTGTACCCGCGCTTGAATCATCTGTTGCAAGCATTGTAAAACCTAGATTACTACATTAACCATGTAACAGTTAAACATGACATGAAACACACCATATCTCGTACTTCAGGATTCTGATTATGGATCATCGTGTATTCGAAGGGTTTCAGAAAGTCCTTTTGGAACTTGAAATGAGGTAGCTCCTCTTTCTCCAAGAACCGCATGGCCAGCTGACGGAGCGCATCCAGAGCAAAGAATGCGACGTGGGGATTATTATGGCAACAGACCTTATTTAACGTCACTACCTGCACCGAAGAAGGTTTCTAAGACACATACGAGTTTAAAATGCTCTCCCAGTATGTCCCAAAGGTTTGACCATTCTAGGCGAATGCGGTTCATGTTATAATATGAAATCTCAACCAACTTTTGGAGACTGAACATCCGGGGATGCTGCGACAGGCCTGACGATTGGATTTCCTGCCATGACACGTCACTCAAAGCTTGAACGAAGTCCACAATAGCGGTCTAAATGATAAAAATAAGCATACGGTTGTACAACAGGAAAGGATAGACATACACCGGATAGATAGTGACTAAGAGAAAACACCATATCTGCTGCAACTGTGATATGTGTAGAACGACTCTCATTTGCCAATTCTTCGGATGGAAGTTTGCGAACTCGACTGAAAAGATTATCATGAGGGGTAACGTTTCAGTTTAACTTCGAATGATACATACGTCTTCCGTCCTTCCTGCACATCTGCACCACCGCTGATTAACTGCATGTGTTCGAGTTGACTGACGCAGGTTAAGACTTCATGCCATGAGCCTTTGAGGTTATTGCCTTCCGTTACAGCCACGTCGAGGAGGGATTTAATGGCTTCCATATTCTTCGTTTTCATTTCACCCAGATTGTTTAAAAAGGTGAATTTGGCCAATGTAGTGAGAAAGGCGTTCCGTTGCAACTCGAGATCGAAGAAGCAGACAATGTGAATCGCATTCTTGAAACCGTCTAGACATAGTTCAACGACTCCTAAATCATCGGTCTCCTGGAGTGGTCCAGAGAGGCCAGCAAGGAAAGCCATCCATGCAATCTCAAACATAGGGCGTACATGCACGAAGTGCGAGGCGCTGAAGAATTCTTTAGATGCTTTTCTTTGGGAACGCATCATCGTCCTGAAAAGGGCCTGCAAGAGTGAATCAGTAAAAACAGCTTCGGCTGAAACAACACCGTACCTCTGTCTTGATTGCCATTCCATTTGACTGTAGTACGTAGGCCTCTCTTTGCAAATCCCTGCCCACGTTGGCGAGTGCCGCAGCCAGACCGGGCCCACCCATGTTGAGTGCGAGTGCAGATTCAACTTCGTCTTTCATTTTGATTTCGTTCGAGACAATGCTATCGTAGATAGAGGACAAAAACTCCTCCGGCAAATCGCTATTGTCATTTATTCCTCGATTATTCTTGATAAAATCGGCTTTTGTCATTCTGTGTTTGATTTGAGGATTATGAGCATCCGTATTGAGCAGAATGGTCGAGTAAGCCAGAACATAGGCCGTGTCTATGCAAGTCAGCAATTGATTCATACGACATTGCCAAAGACATACCGGCATTGGCAAAAACGGTTTTGGTGTTCCCTGCAATATAACGCTCAGCAAACTTTAGCATGAATCTATCGATCTTCTGCGCCTCTCCTGGTAAACGGAAAGACTGCAGAAAAACTCTCAAAGCATCGACAAAGGCAAGGTCTCTGAAATCAAGCTGGTCCACAAACGCATGCATTATAGCAATATTCTCTTCGAGTCTAAGAAAATGTTAGAAACATACGTCGACATACTCACAAGGAAGACGCACCCTTCACCTAGATATTCCCCAATCATACTCTTGCTTAGCCCGTCAGTTGTAAGCAAGAACTTGGCTACATCAGCAGGTGCGTTACTGGTTATAAAGCCAGTTTCAATCAAAAATTGAATCCCCTGAGGAGCAAAAGTCAGAGTGATTTCCAATGTAGGCAGTGACACCAACTCGTTTGGGTTTGAAGTTAAATTTTTTGACACCTTCCAAGAGAATTGTTTTCTTCTGTTTTGCACTTTCAAACCGACCAGGATCATCAATAATCTCGGGGGTGGATTGACGCAAAGTCTCAATGCTTGCAGCCGTGGTAGCAAGTTTGTCTAGCGATCCTTCTGGTGTAAGAGGTATCTCTTCAATGACCTGCGGCTTGGCAGGAGTGGTTAGCGGCTCTTCGGTTACTCTACCTGCAGCTGTCCCCCAAGCAACAAGAGAACGCATGACAGCAGCAAGACACTCAAGGCCCTGCCGCTTTAACTGCGCTTCAGAAAGGCCCATGATTGAGGTATCCATTGTTCCGGGAACCGATAGAACAGACGAGAGTGAGGAAGGGGCTCCTCCAGCCTGATTCTTATTTGTTGGGCTGAGAGCAGGACTTGAGGGTTCACTCCCTCTCTGGTGGTATGAGGAGGCTGGTGTTGTACTGATTTTTGAGATTATATTGATCAAGCTATTTTCAACAGTTGAAAACGACCTCGAAAGCAGATTACCTGAGCAACTCACTGTTCATAGATGTTGTCTGCTGCCTCACCGTCACAATCATAATTGAGGTAGATCTCAACCAGAGCTTGAGGATCCTGGCACAATCTCGACAACATCCCAAGGATAACCGCTTTCTGTTTAAGCGTAGAAGTTCTCATTTCGAGGATAGGAATGAAGATCTCATGCATAAGAACTTCAATCTCTTTCTATAGTATTCGAATATAATCAGTTCTCGCAAAATCTCTCTCGGTTGGACTCACCTTGAGTTTAGTACGCATTCCGGATAGCACTCGCCAAAATATTTCAACACTAACATCAAAGACTTGGGGCACAGGGCTAACTGCATTACGACTCAGGCTCAAACAGAGATACTGGGTGATAGCCTGAACAAAAGTTGTTGCCTCATTAGAAGAGCTGGAATATATGACAGCACCAGAATCGACAAATAATGCCATGTGAGAGTTCAGGATGGTTAAAACGAGGTGAAGCGACAAGAGTTTAGAGCGCATTGCGTGCGACTTGAGATCTCTTTCACTAAGAATGAATGTCAGAGACGATCACTTATTGGCTAAATTACAAGAGCACACCTTTCTGTGTTAAGTGGTTTCATTGTCAACTTACAAAGAGCTCTAAACACGAGGAAGGCGTCCTTGATGAACAAATCATTAGTTGTCAGGTTATGACTGTGCTCGGCTTCTGGTAAAGTATCCAATGGATTGGCGGTTTCAAAATTTTGTCTGACACGTTTTCAATACGAAGTCAGGCTGGATTCAAAAGAAGGGCGTACAATGTAAGCCGCATTTGTGCAGCCGTTGCGTGAGATGTTTCGTTCATTGATTTTGATAGTGAAACCTGGGAACTCTCTACTTCAGGCTCATGAAAATTTTGTTCATGAGCATTGTCGTTTAATCCGTCTGGTTCTGGCGTCGGGATAGCGGACGGTACAATGGAATCGCTTGTTTCCTTGGAACTTTGACTAACTTGACACCGCGCAAAAATGTGTTGGACCATTTGTGTGAGACCGCCTTGAGCAACTCCTTGGTTGACAGGGTCGGAACTCAGCAGATATACGTTGTAGACAGTTCTAACTGCCTTCAGAAGGGATGAGTGATGAACAAGTGTGGTTGGTGACAAAATCAAGGCAAGTAGTGCCTTCACAATCTGCAGTGACACAGTTTCTGGTGTTGTTTCCGTGTGGCAGGAAGCAATTGTGTGGGCTACCAGATCTACCAGAGAAGGCTGAGGGGTAGAAGAAGTAGTGCCAGAATGACGAGGTGATGATGGCGGAGACGGTACGTAACTGGCATGCGCGTCGGACTCGGCAAAGAAAGAGTAAGAAACAAGTTTGGAGATGCAATCCAGGCTAGCAATCATAAGCTTCTCGTTTTTCGTTTCACAGGCTAGGCGTAGAGGCTCGAAAATTACTCGAGGTTCAGTTATTCCTTGATTGTTGCGCAACAAGTCCAGTGCTTTTTGGGTGCTATCACGGAGTGGTGGAGAACGCTTAGCCTCCTTAGAAGCAGCGATCGTTTCGAGAGCAGCAGAAATCAGAACTACAGATACAGTATGACCTTTTGAGATAGTCATCGAACGTCTGTGAGCCTGCAGGGTTTCTTCCGCAGCCTGAGAATGAGAGGTGCGAGGTGGTACAATATCTTCCTGAATATCTTTTAACTTCACAGGGGGAGTCGGCGGTACAGATTGGACTTCTTGAAGATGAGGAAACCCTGGACCATGTTCCCTACTGACATCAACAGGTTGACGAGATTCCGCCGCCAGAGTCGATGCTAAGGAAGTTTCCTCCTGAAGCGTACTCTGGTTAGGCCGTTTCTCCTCCGTTAGTAAAACAGAATTTTCTTCATCATCTCTCTCGGCTGTCGCGTTAACAATAACTGTAGAGTGGTACTGATCATCTAACTTGACAGCTTCCTCCAGCTTCTCGTTTTTGCCCTCGTCTTTTAATGCTGTGTTTGGGGCCAGACCGTCGCTATGATTCTTACCTCCCACGGATTCTGGTTTGTCGGTGGGGAGTTGCGCCATCGATGGCTCAACTACGTGGCCTGAATCGTCACCAGTGGTGGGAATCAATGTGTGGTCAACTTCCAGTGTTCCATTAGAATAAACAGTGGGGGGGGAAAGAGGGAGTGGGACGTTATGAGCACTGTCAGCAGCTTCCATGCAAGCCAACGCAAGTAGCTTGCGATGATGGTTGTGTTTGTTGTTGACAGAATGAAAGGAGAGTGCGTAATTGAGTGCACAATTGCGGTCAAGAGTGTGGTTGCCTCAATTTGGCAGTCCGATCAAATAATTTGAAGTTTGCGTTTCAGAAAATGACTTCCACGACTGTACCTGCCGTAGCTTCTGCTGCTGTCCTTCAACCGTCAGAACCAATATCAAAGGATGCTATCTCTGTCCAAGGCCCCGATTTCGAGAAACATATGTCGTTATCGCAGTTCTTACAAAGCTATGAGCGCATTGGATTTCAAGCAAATAGTCTTGGCAAGGCGATTGATATCGTGAATAAAATGGTTCGTAGAAAATCAGCGTTTCTAAATCATTGATTATGATAGGCTTGTAGCGCAAGTGGCGACTCTCTGACGAACCTCTGGCCGAAGATGAATCAGACTATTATTCATCTCCAACTGTCCGGGCACAAACTCGGTGTAACATCTTTTTGGGATATACTTCGAACCTCATATCATCGGGCCTGCGCGAAGTCATACTATATCTTGTGAAGCATAAGCATGTTTCAGTGCTGGTTACAACAGCAGGAGGGATTGAAGAAGATTTTATCAAATGCTTAGGGAAAACCTATCTTGCCGACTTCAATCTCGACGGAGCAGATCTGAGGAGACGCGGAATGAACCGTATAGGGAATTTGGTCGTACCCAATGATAACTATTGTAAATTCGAGGACTGGCTCACACCTATTCTCGACACGATGCTGGCCGAACAGAAGGCGACTGGAAAGGTCTGGACCCCGAGTTCGTTCATCGGACGATTAGGGAAGGAGATTAACAATGAGGAATCGGTATATTATTGGGCATACAAAGTATGTGTCGAATCCGATGTGCAGTCCTGCCTTTTTCAAAACTGGTATAGAATGGTATTCCTGTGTTCTGCCCTGCACTGACCGATGGCTCCATCGGTGACATGATCTATTTCCATTCCTTCCGGAAACCTGGTCTTGTTCTCGATATCGTGCAGGATATTCGGGAGCTTAATGAACGGTCTCGTACGTCTCGTAAAGCTGGCATGATTGTACTTGGAGGAGGCGTTTGCAAACATCAAATTGCGAATGCGATGTTAATAGTAAGTTCAACAACTTGCGTCTACAAGAATCAACCCGAGTAACGATCATTGCAAGCGAAATGGAGCCGATTACTCTGTCTTTATTGTACGTTACCCCGTGCTTACCAGTACACGTCTTTACTCTAACGGTCGTCTTTTTCCCATCGTTATCGTCGCTGTCTTTAAAAGAATACTGGACAAGAATTCGATGGATCAGATTCCGGTGCTCGACCAGATGAAGCGGTCTCCTGGGGCAAGATAAGACCAAGTGCTGGGGCTGTGAAAGTTCGTCCGCTTTTTGTTGCATTTGCTTTACGTTTTCTTACTCCACCCAAGGTATACGCAGATGCAACTCTCGTATTTCCAATGCTCGTTGCCGCGACATTTGCGCAGGGCAATTAAAAAGGAATGCTATGACATAGATGGATGTTACTAGGCTACAATGCCAGGCGGCGTGATCATCCGGTGTCTACACAATTATGTGTAGTATGTTTCTGAGCTATGTGTACCAAGGACATATCTACTAAGTCTTGATCTCCCCAGACCACAAGATCAAGTCGTCTTCTAAAAGTTGTAGGATAGCCACGGAGTCCTGCAGCGCATGATGATCAACCGCCGTGTTGGAGAAACTGACAGCGAAAATCGCATCGTCGAATGCGCTTCTTGCCAAATGACGAGCTCCCAGAGGGCTCTTCTTGATATCTGTTGAAAGAATTAAATGAAGTCCACAAGGCTAATTGGTATCCACTAACCATGATAGAAAACGGAGATGTTGAGAGCCAACCCCAACCTCGTTGGGTAGAGGGTGCAACGTTTCTAACGAATGTTGATAGGCCAGTCTGTAGGCCTTGAGCGAGAGCTCCGCGTGACGATCTCTATCACGCTTTTGGCTCAAGACCCTTGCTATGAAAGATAGGTCAGAAGTGTTTCTCTTCAAGCATCCAGGATTACGGTTTGGAATAGAAAACCATCTGTTGACCTTCACTAGCGGTCGGGAGTAATTCATGGTCCAACAGTCTGATAGCATCTGTGTATAACTCAGCCATGTCGTTTTCAACGCGTTGGCGTTAACGCTGTATCAGCTGAATACGTCCTTCACGCCCTGAGGGTTGGCCTGACGGTCACGAGGAAGTGAGAGACAGACAGGGTGTGATCTTTGAGTGAGGTAGCGGTGTTGTCACAAGAAACTCTTTCTTTCTGTGACCGCCACCCACCGCAGTCTCCTTGTGGAATGCAGATCTGGAGTGCAGAAAAGCCATCTGGGAAGCGGAACGAGAAGAGAGAGAGGCGGTAGAAAGACTGCTTAAACAGAGGTAATGCCGCAAGACAAGTGGCAGATGATGATACATTGCAATCTAGGCAATCCAGGGAGCGTTCCCCAGGAGGCAGGGAGAGGGCACCAAACCTGGTAGAGAATGCCAGTACCTGATGTTATTGAGTACCCACCAATGTGCTTTGCTATAAAGAAATTGAGGAAGTGGGAATACATCAAATTAAGTTACTTCATACCTGAAAGAGACACCAAAGTGGCAAATGAATATTCAGAATCTGTGACATTGAATGAGGTTTTTATGTTGGCAAAGGATGAAGATGTTCTGTCATTGAGGCCAGCGGTTAATTTTAAAGGGACCAAAAGAAAGGTGGTACAGGATGAAGATCTAGCTTGGGATCAAGTATGCATCATACAGAAAAATCCCTGATGCCTTATCAGGCTCAAATCCAAACTAGGTCAAATCAGACGGTCAAGCCTTCTTACAGCACATTTCATAATAAGGCCCCTTCGACTTTCCCTTGTTTAGTTGTTTGTTTGATAAAAGATCCTGCCAGGCCCAAAAATTACCTGAGAATGCAACTTAGGAAAATGAACATGATATACTTGTTTTTACTTGTCATGAGATGCATTTATCATTAGAGCTCCAAAGGCTGGTTTTATGGCTTGTGACTGTCAATGAGTCTTCTTATAATAGGATCAGCAAAATAACTGGTGTTAAGGGGCCCTTGACCATGAATTATCATCTGTACCACCAACTCTGGTGACACAACCAAGCCTAACAAGATGGTATGCCATATGTATCCCTCTGGAAAGAGAAGCTGCTGTGCCACAGAGGTCAGGCTCTCTTGACTTTCCTCCACTAAGCCTTACTAGTGGAGAAGGGCTCAATAGCCAGAGGTAGCACCTCCCCCCCCCCTCCTCCCCCTACAGGAGGGCAGAATTTCTTGACCCATTCCATCTAAGGAAATCAAGGGGCAAGTGCCAGACAGATAGTACCCACAAACTGTCAAGCTAAATGTAACAAGGTTAGGATGAGTTACCAATCTCTGATCTTGAATTTGCACAAACTATGAATACTGTCAGGTTCCACTGACTTGGGGGTCTTTTCCAATGAAGCAATGCTCTTATGAGGCAGACTCAAGTGCTGAACTACATGTACTTGGGGTGCCAATGGCTCCAGGATGTGTTTCAGAGTGCAAAAATTTGAAATGGGCAAGTTCAGAGTTAAATAGCTTGCTTTGGAGTTCAGGAAGTGGAGTTATATATAAAGATCAAGTTAGGAAAGGAGTTCCTTGATGAGACCATAGTGCATGCCAGTCAATGTAGTGCATGCTGGACAAGTGTTTACAGGGACAAGCACAAAGAGAGACAGAAATAGCAAGCACAAAAGAAGTAGGAGATCACAGTCATAGTTATTCAATATCAAGACTAAGATACATCTGTGCACTATCATCCTTGTCATACCACACTTCAAAGTCACATGATGATCTGTACATGCCAGCTAGCCTTGCTACCTGCTCCATGGTAGGTCACAGACACTTTCAGCTTGCTGGCTTCTCTTCACATGATGCATGCTTCCACTTTGCCCCCAAACTCAATGCATACTGATCATGTGATGAATAATGCTCTCTGTCTGCATGTGCTGCTCCCTTTTAAGCTTTGATTAGCACTCTGTTCCTTTCACTGGATATCATGTAATCATGCTCACATCTCAATTCTGCACTCTGCTAACATGTATCACTGCCATCAGCAGATCACAGCTGGCAATACTTTTCATTTTTATTTTAATAACAATTTCTTCCTGTTCTGTCTGAATGATAATGTATGACTGATGGCTGGCACTTTCTGTCACCATTCACAATGCACCACATTACAATTTGGGCACTGATAAGCCTCCATTTGGACTAGGTGCACCAACCATATAGTATGGCATATAGACAGGTTGTGGATATACAGTAGGTCACAGAAAGGGAAGTTACCTTAGTGCATGCAATCAGATCATTCTAGGTGGCATCCAACAGCCATGCACAGCAATGGAATTCTCTCATCAATCTCATCAATGATAGTGCCAGTGATAGATAGATTGACAGATGATAAATGGCATTAAAAAAATAAAAACTGATGTTTTTTTAGCAATGGCAGCACTTAGCAGTAGAGAATGATGAAGATTTTCCATGATAGACAGCTTGGCATTTTACCTTGGTGCTTGACATTGCTTGGTGCCACTTGCTGACTTTTTATGGACAGCTTGATCGTGGACTTCACATTAAATCATTTAATTCATGGCATTCACTCATGTTCTTACCAGTTTACCACTCTTTAGTGCTGCTTAGTGCATTGGCAACAGAAAACTCTTATATTTCTTTTTCTGCATGATAATATGCTGACATTTGATCTCTTTACTTGAGTAAAGAATCATTCT
Source organism: Termitomyces sp. T70a (assembly GCA_017657195.1). NCBI lineage: Eukaryota > Fungi > Basidiomycota > Agaricomycetes > Agaricales > Lyophyllaceae > Termitomyces > Termitomyces sp. T70a. The sequence goes on from JAGGAT010000004.1 coordinate 199,772, forward strand.
TCTTTCTGACATGCCACATCATCATATATTGCAGTTGGTTGGGTCTTTCACTTATGCATTGGCTTCATATCATTATTGACTATGATCATCAGCAGCACAATAGACATCTAACTCAAGGCTACAGAAAGTCAGTCTGAACATGTGCTGCTTGGGATTATGTACTTGTGCAACTGGCTTGCAGAGTTCTATGAGATGATATTGTAAAATTTTTGATATTGTGCTACATAGTTCAATGAATCTAAGTCTAGTTATTTAAACCCTCCTGTGGTAGCATGAACATTGGAGTTTTTGTTGTTTTGAGAAGTATACATGCAGCTGGTAGTAACTTCATCATTTTTTGATTCCACTGTTCTAGCCACCAAATAAATACATCTATTATTGCAGTTGGCTACATCTTATCCTGTTGTGCATTAGGAATCCATTCAAACTCTCTGATGCATGCCCAAAGTGCTAACATAATTTTTTTTACAAATATGGAGTCATTGCACTCATTGTTCACCCACTTCATCTACTTTTTATGGTTTATGCACAATAGACATTTCTGAATTGTTGACACAACCTTCATGCCATGCTTGGGAAAAAGCTACTTGAAAGCTTGTTCCCAATCTTATATACTTGCATTCCTATATGCCATTGCTGAGAATATAGATGAGAGATTGAGTGTCAGGTTTCACTAACCCAGGAGCCTTTCCTAGTAAGCAATGACTTTACAAGGGGCAAGTGAGTGCAAATTATGTAGATGCAGTGTCAAGAGCTTCAAGATGTGTTCTGGAGCATGAGACAGCAGGGAGAGTAAGTTCTAGGGTTACAGGACTTGCTCTGGGTTTGAGCTGGGGGCTGGGAGTTGAGTTGACAAAGGGGTTCCAGTGATGAGACAAAATTGAAGTGTTAGAGTTTAGTGCGTGCCAGTCAATGAGGTGCATGCCAGATAATAAGCCAAGGCAACATGAAGGAGACTAAACAAGCACAAAGAGAAAATCATGTTAAGTACAATGACTCAGTCTGTGTATCACAATGACTGTGTATTTATGCTGTACCTGTTAAGTACAACGACTATATATTGATACAGTTGGTATAGTAAGGGGACCCAAGACATACCTCAGTCTGTGTATCACAATGACTGAGATTTTCTTGGGTTCCAGTTCTAATTCATATTCCTTAACTGTATAGTTTCTTTTTCCTCTGCAGCAGCAGCGCTCATTATGTGCCTGAGCACATACCATGATCCCTCATTCCTGACACTCCCCCAGACTTGCAGTATGCATTATTCCTCAAATAATTGCATTGCTGCCCATAGCTTGTCATGTTGGGAGCATGGTAATGTCTTTGTGAATAGATTGGCAAGGTTCTCAGCACTTGGCATGTATGTGATTGATATCTTCCTGTCTTCAACTGCTTGCCTAATAAAGTGATGTCACACATCAATATGCTTCACATGGTTGTGGTTCCTCTTGTTCTCTGTGATTGATATGGAGCCACTATTGTCACCCTTTAGCTTGGCTGAGTACTGTATGTCCAGACCAACCTCTGTCAATGCTGCAAACATCCACTAAATCTGCTTTCCTAGTGCAATATATTTGGCTTCTGTAGTTGAAGTGGAGACTGTGTCTTGGAACTTGGAGCTCTAGCTTGTCGGCCCCCTCACTTGTAACTATATGCCCCCAGATATGGATTTGCATGCATCAATGTTGGCAGCAAAGCAGAGTTGTAGTACCTGCATAGGGTGTAATTGGTGTACTTTGCACCACCATAGTGCAGCTTGTAATGGAGGGTTGCTTTGATGTAGTGCATGACGTGTTGGAGGGTGAGCCAGTGGGCCTTCCCCAGGTTCAACATGAACTGGCTAAGTGATGTAACTGCAAAGGCTATGTTGGGTCTGGTTCCAATCTGCATGTACATCAACAATCCAAGTACCTCTTTGTACAGCTTGTCAGCCATGTACTGCCTCTCCTCAGCCATTGTTAGTGCTTGGAATTGGCTCAGGATAATGCTCTGTAGCAGTGGTGTGTATTTTGGTGTGCATTCTGACATTCCAAACTTCACCAGGGTCCTCTTCAGGTATTTTTCCTAGTCAAGCACTATCAGCCGCTTGCTTCTGTCTTGTGTGATGCAGATTTTGAAGACAAATTTATGTCACCAAGATCCTTTATTTTGTACTTCTCACCCAGTTTTTTTCATGCTCATACTGCCTCATCCCTTGAGGAGGACATGCCCAAGGTGTCATTTATGTAGATACTTGTTATTGTTTTCTTGCTGCCTCTGTCCCACAATCTTACCAACTGGTCAGCTTTGGACCTCCAATATCCCAGCCATCTCATGTCCTTGTCAAGCATGCACCACCAGTTCTGTGTACCATCTATAGTGCCATAGAACGCTTTGTCCAGAAATGACACCAAACTTTTTGTGCTGTCCCCATCTCCCCTGCTGCTACCACTATTGCCATCATTACTGCCCCCATGGGGTTGTCCACCCTTGTTAACATCCAGCCTGTAGACCTTACTGGGCCTCATCTTGTATTCTTCTGGCTGTTCCATAAGGATGGGAACCTGCAGGGCACATTGAGATATGCGCTCATATAGTCTATTTGCCAGATTTCATAATTGAGGATGGTGCCTGCTGCCAGGTTGATTTGTAGCAATTTGTACTTCATAACAGATGTGTAGGTGGCAAAGTAGTCAACTCCTGGGATCTGTGAGAATCCCTTTGCTACAAGTCTTGCTTTGCAGCTAGCCACCCAACCATTGGCATTGTACTTTAGCACAAAGGTCCAGCGGTTCTTCATCATTTGCATGCCCTGCAGTTGTTGTAGAAGTCCCCACACTTTCCTGTCATGCATCCCAATCATTGAAGGGCCCCTTCCATAAATCTGAGAGTTGCATAGCCTTGGAGTATGACTTTGGCACCCATGATTTGTCAGGGTCAGTAGTCTGTGCTGCTAAGGTGCTTGGCATGCTTGTCTAGGTCTCTTCCTTGCTCTCAGGTTTGGGGGCCTTAGTGTCAAATTCAGGCCATTTCTACATCCTTCACTGATGGACCAAGGTCCTTATAGGACAATGCTGGTACCCTATCTCCAGGGGTAGTTTGAAGGTCCTGTCAATGGACCTTCTGTGGTGAGTCTCTAACTGGAGAAGTGACTCTCTTCCCCAGTCCCATTGCAGAGCAATAGAGGTATGATCAGGCTTCATCCTTCTAACTTCAAGCAATGTCAAGTTCATTCAGAACTTGAGTGAGTGCAATTTGCACTACAAGGTTCTCAAGGACGTCCATCCTGATGTTCTCTGGTACTCCAGCATTGTGAAGGTGCTGTAGCAGATGAGCAAGTTGCTCATCTGCATTAGGCAAAGGCTCACAAGCCTTTGCTTTCCTCTTTGCTTTCCCCTTCTTCTTTGACCCAGAGGCATCACTAGTATGCCCTGGATACTCAGAGCCATGAGAGGGCACTGACAACTCACTCACCATCAGGGGTACTGATGTAGTGTCATTCATGTCCATTGCATGAGGAGATATAGAGGCGAACCAATCACAGCTTGTCCTGAGGTTTGCCAACATGGCAGGTACTTGAGGACCTGCTGAAAAAGCCTGAGTTACTATAGGTACTTGTAGTAACACATATTGGCCAAACTCCTGCAATCATACAGGCTGTATGGGTGCTGGCTGTTTGCCAAAAAACGCATTCTGGTACAATAGTAGTTGCACCTGTTATGAGGAGCCCTCTGTAAATCACAGAAGGGATGACATATGTTCCCTATGCAACCCCTGGTGGCCTGCAGCCCCTCCTTGAGCTGCTCCTTGTCTTTGTTGAGCTGCAGAACAGCTCAACACTCTGTATGCTGGCAGGACTATGATGTGGCCCTGCCACCTCTTTTTCTTCTTTTTTTCCCCCCCTTTTGTGGGGAGGTGGGCCTGGACCCCCTCCCCAATTGCTCAGATTAAGCTTCTTGGACAGAGTAAAGACAATGTCTGCAGTGCAGATAGTAGTACTCTGTGGTTGATGAAGACAAAAAAAAGAACTTTGTGCAGACAACCTTTTACCAGCCCAAAATTGGCTGACTAATATGGCATCTATGGCTGGCTTGCACCGGCATCAGCCACAAGTTGGCTAATATATTAACATGCCACAGCCTAGAAGTTTATGGCTTACTAACATGACTTGCTTTGTCACGCTAGTCATTCAGGGTATTTTACTTCCTGGACCTTTAAATAGCAGTCAAAGGCCTCTAAGTCCTTGCATACCTCCAATGACTGCCAAGTTGTATTCCTGAGGCTCCAATGAACCTTGAATTTCAGACCAGAATTGGTCTACTAATGACTTATGAGGTCATTAACAAACCATTCCTAGTCATCTGGGATGCCAAAGTCATATGGCTGTGGTGTCATCTGATTTGGGAATCTAGCATTGTCTGTGGCCTAATAAAGCTGCAACAACAATACATAGAACTTGGAATGGAGCCTTTGTGTATGCAAAGCTTCTGAAAGTTTCAATGTATAGTTGGAAGTCTCATCAAAGGCTTTTGGGACTTGATAGGGCCCTACCTATTTGGGACATAGCTTACAAGCTCATCCTTTAGGTAGGGTCAAGTTCTTAGTCAAAAGGTATACCAGTGTACCTTGCACTATGTCAGGTCCAGCCTGGCAATGCTGATTAGCAGCATGCATTTGGAAAATGCAGGCCTCTATAATAGCATCATGTGCTGCTGCCAGATTTTGCAGCATAAGCACTGCAAAGTCACATATTCCCTTAGAAATAATGGAGTCAGACCTGATCTCCTTGATTATAGAGGGCAAGTAACTACTGTTCAGTTCAAACAATGCATACTTTGTCAACTCTGACATGCTCACATTAATTGCAAACTCAGTAAGGTCAATGCGCTTGACCCAATCACATTGGTCAGAACACACAACCGTCCTGAGTATTTGTCCAACACTACAGTTGGCTTGTTCTGTCTGTCCATCTGTTTGTAGATGGAAGGACATCAACATGAGGAGCTTGGCTCCTAAGATCTTGTATAGTTCATGCCACCACTTGAATGTGAACTTGGGATCATGGTCGCTGACAATGGAGCTAGAGAGGCCATGTAGCCTCACTATTTCTTGTAGATAAATCCAGGACACAGCTGGGATGCTGTCATGGTAGTATGTACTGGTATAAGGTGTACCATGTTTGTCATGTGACAGATAATTACCCAAAGATAATTGAAGCCCTTGGATTCTGGGAATGGACCAATAAAGTCCATTCCAATAGAATCCCAAGGCTTAGTGGGTATTGGCAGGGAATGGAGTCTATTTGCAGGGCACTGATTGCTCTCTTTTGCTCATTGGCACAACTCACAAGTCATGCAAAATGCAAGTATATCAGCCACCATGGTTGGCCACCAATACCAATGACGGACATATTCTGTAGTCTGTTGAGCCCCAAAGTGGCCCAATACACTATGAGCCTGGTCAAGAATCTGGATTACCAATTTGTGGTCCTGGAGTATACATAATACCTCAGTACTGACCAGATTTTTTATTCAGATCAAGTTACTGGACACCTGAAAGGCCTTATAGTTCTTTGGGTGTTCAAGGATTTTTGCAAAAAGGGTGTCTTTGTGATACTCTTTGCTGACCCTGCGATGTAACAACAAATTGGTATAGTTGCAGGGCATGCGTGTAGTGGGGGAGGCTTGTAACACCTCACCCAATGGCATGTCAGTGTCATGCTCTTGGACAAGGGGAATAGTAGTATCCTCCCTACCCTCATTCAATATCTGAGCCTCATTATCTTGAGGTTCACACCAATTGTGCAAGGGCTCTGGGTAGATTATCTTAAGATCTACACAAGCCCATAGCTAGTCTAAGTGCTGCTGCAATTTGTATACCCATTGAGGGGGCAAATCGTCTCCCTCTGGGTCTATCCTGGCATCTGCATGGACGAATTCATATATATGGTGTATGTTTTTAGATGTATCACTCTTATAGTAGCGAGACAAACAGTCCACAACTTTATTCAGTTCTCCCTTGACATATGTAATGTCAAAGTTGAACTTAGACAAATAGTCCATCCAGCGCCATTGTTGCACAGATAGATTCTGTTGAGTTTTGAAAAACTCAAGTGCCTTGTAATCAGTAATCACATAGATTTTGTATCCTAAGAGCTTATCCTCCCACTTGAGGAGAGCTTCAAGAATAGCCAAGGTCTTGAATTTGTGCATGGCATAATTTTGCTGTGCATTAGTGAACTTCTTGGACATCAACCCAGCAGGCCTACAAGTCTGCAAGTCAGTCCTTGACCATACATTGCTCTGATGCCTGTCTTTGAGGCATTGCACACCAGCCATATAGGATCCTCTTTACGAGGATCAATGGGTTGAATGATTGGCATTTCACTGCAGATATGCTCAATCATGTCAAAATACCTCTGGTGCAAGAGTTGCCAATGAAAGGGTGACCCATTCTGCATCATCGCCATGAAAGATCCGATATATGCAAATATATCAGGCAAAAAGTTGCTGATATAGTTTACCAGCTCCACAAAGCGTTGAATGTCATTATAGATTCTAGGAATGTGCCATTCCTGGATTCTTGTCAGCTTAGACTCATCAGAGTGAATGCCCTGATTGTCAATAATGTGTCCTAAGTACTCTACACATTCAGCATAGAGTTTGCACTTTTTCCATTTGAGGTAAAGCTGATTTTGGCATAGTCATTCAAATACTATGCCAAGATGATGCTCATGTTCCTTGATGGAATCAGAATAGATGAATATATTGTCTAAATAAACATGCATCTATTGCCCTATAATATTTCTAAATATGGATGTCATCAAGTGCTAAAACATAGTTAAAGCATTACAGTTTTCAATCTGCATAATGTGACTATAATATGTTCCCATAATAGTTATAAATGCAATTTTGGGTACATTCAAAGGGCATATCTATACTTGTTTATATGCATCAGTGAGATCAATTTTTGATCTCACTTTTGCACATGCCACATCTTTGTGTATGATCTCTTGGTTGGGTAAGGGCATCATGTTCTTAACTGTGTTGTCATTATGCTGGTGAGCATCTAGAGCTGTTCACAGTGTTTCATCCTTCTTTGGAATACAGAGAAGAGGTGCAGCCTGATCAGCCGCACATGGCTCCCACTATTTAGCCTACACATAGTGCTTGATTTTTGCTCTGAGCTAGTCCTGGAGGAATCACAGACACCATGGCATAAAGTACAAGTACCTTTTCAACTCGTCAACTACCATTTGTACCACTGCTGCAATTTACAATATCCTGGTACTGTTTGTACCACTGCTGTCATAGACGTAAGACATCATTTCGTGTCAACCTAGGCTCTGCAGTCCATTCTTTCTCTTTATGAGTTCAAGAGATCTGTTGATCCCTGGGCTCTGTACAAATGATATTACTATGTTTGTACCTCTCTTGTAGTGCCACCAGACAAATTTCACACTTGTCTGGTATATTAAGCTGAATCTTTGGCTCTCCTCCCAGTGTAGAAGCCCATCAAAACTCATGCAGTTCCAAGATCTCCTCCAGGAGAGCACTCCAAAATACCTCTCCACAGGTCCTCACCCTTCTGGGGGCTTCCCATGCATTCAGATCTCTCATGATCTGATTCCACTCCTGCAGCATACATGGGTCAATGTCCCATTTCCTTGCAGACTTGGGCACAGGCATGTTCCAAATCTATTGCCTAGTCTCACTATTGACCAGTTGGGTCCCAGCACTAGGCAATGCTGGTTGCTTTGAAGCCCTCTGAGCTTTGCCAGCTCTGCCCTCCTTCCCCCTCTTGTGAGGAGTACCAAGCTTCTCACCCATCAACAAGGGTGCACCGCTCTGCAGTAGCACAGTGCTTCCAGCCTGTACCTCTATTGAATCAGTGCATTCTCCACTTAGAAAAGGCCCACTGCCTGCTACAAGTCACAGCATCTTTTCATTACAACGCTTCTCTGTTGTATGGAAACGTTGTAGGCACCCATTGACCTCATCCAACCCCAGCCTCTGCGCTGGTGTTGCCACTTCATCAATGATCACTTGATCATTGTTAAAGTCCAACTAGACTTTATGTTCCCTTATAAAGGGAGTGCCAATAATCATATTGTATCAGTCAAAGTTTGCAATGTCCATATAGACATTACTACACTCCTTTAGCACCTTTATAGTTACTTGCACCCCATAATTTACAATGGAACAACTACCAATCATTCCTAGTTGAAGGGTGATTGGAGTAGCCAATGCGGCTACTTGAACCCTGGCTATATGTGCAAAGGACAGAGTGAGCTCTGATATAATGCTCCTTGAGTCCCAAAGTATCCATGCTTGATGACCATTAACCTCTACCCAGGTTACCAGACACTCTTTATTTGTAACCAGGACCACTAGTTGCTCCATGGCAGACTTGTCTGCCAGCAGTTTAACCTTGCACATCTGCACTCAGTTAGGACAATCATTCTGTAGATTGTCCCCAGGTCCATAATCAGTGAGGGCATGAATCCCCTCACTATCACTGTTATGAGTATAATACTTGTTATCATACATCTCTAATTTGATGTAGTTATCCTAAAGCAAAGACTCTGACTCAGACCCATCAGCCTCATCACCAGATCTCTGGTCCTGAGCATTGTCTGAGTCCAGTTCTTCTTCAGGTGTTTCAGATGGCACCACAGTGTGCACCACATACATGCTCTTGTGGGGCCACTCTACATAGCTCCCAACAATCCCGAGCAAAGTGACTCTTCTTGCCACAGTTGTAGCAAGTAGTTGGGGTCATATTATCCTGAGGAAGTTGACCAACGGCATTGGTCACCCCCTTTGGCCCCTGCTCTACCACCACCTGTTGAGATTTCAACAGTGCTCCAGTTTTTGGAGCAGCACACCCCATGCCTGGTAGTGCTACTTGAGTTACTCACGGTCTTGCCAGTGTGTGAGGTCCTTGAGGAACCTCTCACTGTGGTAGCACATCATCACTATGCTTATAGAATACAGAGACAGTATGTTCTGTGCAATTTTTGCTGCGCTCCAAGTAGTGTGCAGCAGTCTTATAACTGCTCTTGTAGGCCCTAGCCTTGAAGACAAACTTCTCAATGATGTTCACCTCTGGGGCTAGTCCCCTGTCATGTATGAGAGCAATGAGGATATCAAAGGGAATTTCCTCTAAAAACTGCTCTTGGATCATGAACTCATTGGGGAAAATGGCCATATTCTGAGCCTGGTCAAGCAAGGCATTATAGAAGCCCTGCACTCCCTCTTCAGCTGTATACCTTACTCTGCAGAATGCATTACAAGCATCCTGCATTGTAGAAGGTTGCATAAAGTGATTGTACAGTCCAAGGATCACATTCTCAAAAGTCCAGTGTGCCTGCACCTGATTTACATGTATAACATGGTGCAGATACCATTTGAGTGCTGAAGTATTCAAATAATCCATGAAGGCAAGAACTTTTTCATGTTCTTGTTCCTCTCCACTTAGCTGAGCTATTGCATAATTCATGCATACATTTATCAGCCAATCTTCAAGTTCACTAAACTTGGATGACCTGGTGTAAGGAGTTACAGCCTTCAGAGGTTCAGGTCATTTACCTTTTACCTCTTCAGGCATTATAACTCAAACAGCTAAAAGCTGTTCAATTGTTGCCCACAGACAATTGTGCATTGTCTGACAATGAAACTCGTGAGCTTCCTTCACTCTAGGAGTGGCAAAACGCTCATGGTGTTGAAGAGGCATCTCAAACCTTCTCAGCTGCTGCATTTCCATACCCACTTAAGAGTATAAAGGTCTAGTATGACCAACATTGGTCATCCTTGAATCCACTACCATGCTTCCAATATGCATTGGTGGGTCCCTTGTGACAGGCACAGGTAGGGGAGATCCCTTCCAAGCATCAAATGCTCTGAGGTGGGCCTCACCCTCCTCCTGCTTTATCATTGGAGGGAGTTCTGGTTGAACTCCACTCATATTGTGGGTGTCAACAGCAATGTTCCTTTGGAACCTTATACTCTGATCTTCAATGAAAGACTGACCATAGTCCTTCAGATCACCTTGATGGAATTTCTGTAGAATGACATGGTCATTCCACATCAACCCTTGTTGTGGGGTATATTGCGCTGTAGTGGAGCATGATTGGAATCTGCTGTAAAAGCAGATCCTCCTTCAGTCGATGTGGCTTTGTTAGGCACAATTGTCCCTAATGCCACTTTCCTCTGGCATTCCATTGTGGCCTGTCTAACTGCATAGTTCTGGGGAGTTTCTCCAGGCTGCTGAGGAGCATGAAGCATTGAAAATGCTTCATTGACCAAAGACAACAACAATGGAAATAGTTTGTCCTTTTTAGGCAAGGGGGATGGCCATTCAGAGGATACTTGGGATCCTTGAAGCTGCTTCCTCTCCAGGTATTCCTTTACCTCTTGCTCCAAAAAATCAATATAGAGTTCAATAAACTCTTCTGGGACATTGGGGATAATATTATTCCCTAAACTTTGCTGAATTGCAATATGTTTGGCCACTTTAGCAGCTAACCATTGCCTAGTAGAGGCTTTGGAAACCTCTAAACAATTCCTCCAGAACGCAAGAACTCTTTGGTAGAGAATCTCATATGGACCTGTTCCATAATCTATATCTGAAGTATCAGGTGCTTCCTTAGAGACCATCTCAACATAGGCTAAGAACGTCATTCTCTGCCCTAAGCTGTCACGACCCGCACGAACACCCGCACCAACCTAGGTCCCGAGCCCTATGCAACTTCCCTAACCACACCGGAATACCGGGACCCTCGTCAACGACACACCCTCCATCAGCCCCGGCACCCCGGCAC